>JAMKCH010022197.1:0-79475 GCA_023653785.1 Ophioderma brevispina
AAATTGGATGTCTTTACGTGTTAACCTTTTTTGTTTGATTCTCAGTATAACCTATAGACCTACCATCTATGTATTGCATCTTCAATAGATATCCTCAGACTAGTAGCTGTGTTGCTATCTTCAGCAGGTATCATATTAACTTTGTGTTGCTATTTTCAGCCGCTTACAGTAGACTGATAGCTTGGTGTTTCATCGATAACAAAGATAACAATACGACTAACATAAATTTTTGTGTTGCGATCTTCAGTAGAGTCACAGCAGACTAGTAACCTGTGGTTTTGCTATCTTCGTAGATAACAATAGACTATGAACAACTTTGTGTTGCTATCTTCAGTAAAGAGCACTAGACCTAACAACATTTTGTTGCCTATCATTCATAGATAACAGTAACTAAACAACTTTGTGTTGCTATCTTCATTAGATCATGAGATAACAACTTTGTGTTTGCCTATCTTCAGTATAAATAACAGTAGACTAACAACTTTGGTGTTGCTATCTTCAGTAGATACAATGAACTCACCACTTTGGTGTTTCTATCTTGAGTAGCTCATCGATAACACCGCAGACTAACAACTTTGTGTTGCTATCCTCAGTAGATACCGTAGACTAACAACTTTGTGTTGCTTCCCTTCAGTAAGATACAATAGACTACAACTTTGTGTTGTGCTAACTTCAAAACTTCAGTAGATAAGCAGTAGACTAACAACTTTGTGTTGCTAGCTTCATAGATAACAATAGACCTAACAACTTTGTGTTGCTATCTTCAGTAGATCACATAAGACTAACACCTTTGTGTTTCGCTATCTTCGTAGATAACAGGAGACTAACAACTTTGTGTTTCTACTTCCAGTAGATAACAATAGAATCACAACTTTGTGTTGCTATCTTCATTAGAAACAGTAGACTAACCAACTTTGTGGTTGGTCTATCGTTCAGTATATACATAGCTACAACTTTGTGTTCTATCTTCAATATATGACAATAGACAACTTTGTGTTGCTAGCTTCAGTAGATAACAGCAGACTAGTAACTTTGTGTTGCTATCTTCAGTATATAACATAGACTACACTTTGGGTTAGCTACGTCAGTAGATAACAAATGACTACACTTGGTGTTCTATTTTCAGTTAGATAGACAGTAGACGAATCAACTTTGTTGTTGCTATCTTCAGTAGATAACAGACTAACACTTTGGGGGTTCTATCTTCAGTAGATACATAGACATAACAACTTTGGTGTTTGCCTATTGTGAGTAGTCAGTAGATACAGCAGACTAAATTTGTTTGCTAGCTTCAGTAGCGTACAGTAGACTAACACTTTGTGTGGATTATCTTTCAGTAGATAACAATCGACTAACCACTTTGTGTTGGCTAATCGTAGTAGATAACAAATATACTAACAACTTTGGTTTGCGTATCTTCTAATGACAATAGCCTAACAACTTGTGTTGCTATCTTCAGTAGATGACCATGACATAACCACTTTGTTTTGTTTTGCTATCTTCAGTAGATAACAAAGACTACAACTTGTATTCTATCTTCCATAGATAACAATAGACTAACTTTGTGTTGCTATCTTCATCTTTCAGTAGATAACACAGACTAGTAACTTTGTTTTGCTATCTTCAGTAGATAAAAATATGACCTAACAACTTTGCGTGTTGCTATCTTCAGTAGATGAAATAGACTAACCCTTTTTGTGCTATCTTCAGTATTAACAGTAGACTAACAACTTTGTGTGGCTATCTTCCAGTAATAACAGTAGACTAACAATTTGTGTTGCTATCTTCAGTAGATAACAGTAGAAACAACTGTGTGTTGCAATCTTCCATAGATAACATAAATAACAACTTTGTGTTGCTATCTTTCAATTAATAACAGTAGACTAACACCTTTGTGTTGCTATCTTTGGTAGTAACAGTAGACAACAACTTTGTGTTGCTATCTTCGGTAGATAACAATAGACTCACAACTTTGCGTGTTGCTATCTTCAGTAGGATTGACAAAGACTAAACAATTTTTGTTGCTGTCTTCAGTAGATAAGATAGACTAACAACTTTGTGGTGCTATCTTCAGTAGATACACAATAGATTAACAACTTTCTGTTGATATCGTTCATTAGATTTAGACTATTTGGAATTAAAATACACACCAAAAAAGGTTATTTTCAAAATCTCTAAGTAGCCTTTAAAGTGGCATTTTTGTCTCCCAAACTTACTAAATGTTTGATTCAAGAAGATAAAGGTCATCTGAGGGTCATTGTAAATTGGATGGTCATACAGCTAAACCTATTTGGAAGTTGAAGTCAATGGCCAGCCAATCTTGTCATAGCTGCAGCTTCAAAAACTCAAATAGTTAAGAGATGAGGTAAAAATGTCACATACCACAGGTTAAGATCAATTATAGGTCGAGTTGTAAATAGTGCGGTTGCTTAACAACTTTTGTTATTTTACGTTAAATGCAACAAACTACATAGATGCATCTTTGAACTTGTACCGTCCCTAGCTTAATGTACCAGGTATCTGAGGTCAAGTTGTAAATTGGGTGTTGGGTCAGTTCACTTTTTGTGAAATTGAAGTCACACAATACCAACTTTACATCATCGAGGCAGCTTTAGAAACTTAAATATGTTAATGAGTCCAAATTCACATACCAATGTCTATGAGGTCAACTACAAAACTTTATAGACTATTTAAAAAGCACACTTGTGTTTTGAGATCCGCCCTCACAACACAGTGGTCCTATGTGGCACTGTGATTACCAATAAAACAACTCAAAACTCAACATCAGAATCAACTAAAATTTTAGAATAACTTTTTCTGAGATATGCGATTAAACCGGACAGAAAATGAAGGTCTAAGATCTGGAAAATGACCTTTGCAGCAAAACAGCACATTTTTAAGAGTGGCCTCCAATTTGCAAATTTTGAGATTTTTGCACAGTTTGTGTTGGTAATGTCTAGTAACTATATGCATTTAGAAGACTATGACCTATAAATGCATATTCTGCAAATCTATGACAATGCAAAACTCAATTTCTCCGAGTTTCTATAGAGTATATAATACTTCATAAAAAAAAGTGATTTTGGTAATTAGAATCAGGATCCTCCATTGTATAATTTAACAGTGGAACTGGCAAATGCAGAATTTCTGTCCACCATTGTGAAATCGTGCCACCTCATGCAACTGACCTCTAACTTTTTTTCTTTTTTTAGTTACATCAGCAAATTTTTTAAAGCAATCAAACAAATAAATACATAAAAATAACCCCGGACTACAAGATTATAAAATAAGAGAATAAAAAACATTACACAATAAAATCATTGGTCAAGAGGATTTTAATGATGAGGAGATAGTACCATTGATGGAGAGCCCTATACTAAAAAGGATTCACAGTTTGAATAACCTCCCTTTCTCAGTCCATTTATAGAGTTTTTGGTCATTACAGAGTGCAATAATGTTTTTCAACCTCTTTCTTCAATGTAACATATTTTCAAAGAATGTTAAAGTTAGGTTTCTTATTTAGACACCTGCTTAAGATAATTAAATATTTAGCATTTCAATATTACAAAATTATACCGTTGGTTGATACATTGAACATACCAAAACAGATGTGTCCTTAATGTTAAGACACACCTATTTTGTAAAAGAATTCTGGTAATATGTCATGCCAAAAAGCATATTACTTGGGTGTCATTCCCAGAATCAATGCATAATGGTTTTTTCCATCAGAGGAACCGTTACAAAAAGTACCAAATTAGATGGAACAATCTTGAGTCTAAAGAGAAAAGATCGTTTACCATCAAAAAATCGTTAGAAATCTATATGAAATACCTATTTTAGTAGAAGTTGAATTGCCGAATTGATTTCAAAAATAATTATCTTGCTCCAATCCATAGTTAGAGTTCGTTTAATTCGCAGATCCATCTTGGCTAACAGCTGATCTGGAATTTATACATACAACTTTTTACCCAAGGGAGTGGAATATATTTGCAGATTTTACGACACTAGGTGATTTTCATTCACAATATGACTCCATCTTGAGAAACCTGTCATAATCATAGGTACATGTGCATGATCAGTTCCATATCAGAAATCCCAACATATGAATGAAACTAAAACCACTGAAAAATATTCATAAGTTCATATTTAAATGATATCTATCGGTGAATTCAGTATATGACTAACTTTACCCTTCATCGGTAGTATGTCCTTGTTACATACAAACGCATAATACCTTTATTAGACGCATATTTGTTTTAAATGCTGTTTTGCCACTAAATTTTTTTTTAATACTGTTAGTCTTATTCCAAGAATATTGATTAGCTAGCAAGATATCAGGAATATTCTATGTACATCATACCAGCGGCAAAACCAACATCTCTATAAAGGTATTGTTCATAGAGGTATATTCATTGTTTCAGTATAGACTCAGGTTACATAGCCCGATATAAGATTTCCAACCAGACCCCAAACGCTTTCAATCATCACATTATAGAAATATCTTCCAAGTACCGGTTGTTGGTTATTTGAATCAAGTAGCCTGCTTAATCCAATGATGTTTATACTTTGGTTATTGGGGGAGGACATGACACTTCTAAGGGTTCCGGCCAGGTCTTAGCATACCTCACGCGAAATTAGGTAAACCTATTTATCTACGGTTTGGGCCATCACCAATCAAACTTCTGTAAATAATTGTATCAAATGCTCTTAATACTCAAAAGAAGATCGCTGTGGGTTAGGCAACACACTGCAAAAGAAATCACAAATCTGAGAATTAGACCAGTGATTAAGCAATGAACATCTTAACCCATAAAATGGCAGTCCAGAATCCCTCATACGCCCAGACTCTTAAAATATCTCTAAGCTTCTGGAGCTTAGGCAGAAAGCTTATTAACTCAAACCATATTGATCAAGACTATAAGTGTTATAGGAAACACCAAGCTAAAAGCCGTAACTGTCGGGTTGGTAACATGAATCCACAAATGTTTATATTTTTGGTGGAATTGTTTCTTTAAATGCATCCTCTAACCCGGGACCCTCACCTTTATCAAGGTTTACATTAAGGCCTGAAAAATCTTAAAATTGATTGAGAACGCAAAGACATTTTGTAAGATGGCTACATCTTTCAAACATATCGTGGTGTCATCGGCATATGCACTCAAGATAATGTTTGGTCTCCATAATTTTAATCCTTCTATATCTTCTATTGCTTCAAATTGGTAGCAAGATTTGTAAAATTCGCTACCAAATAATAACTAAGTATGGGCGGAAAAAGGGTGACAATTCTCCTTGACACGAAGACAACACCAAGAGATATGAAAACAAAGTTGAGGCAATGCCCATTTATTAACCACACAAGGATGAGAATGTATAGAAATAAAAAGCGTCTCTCTGAACATCCATGATAATTATAGTCGGGCAAATGTTTCACCAGTATTTAAGAGTTTTAAGATAAAAGACCATTCAAGTTTATCAATGCTTTTCCTCAAAGTCAACCTATAAAATTAAACCTTACAATTTAATTCATAATTGTGCATACTGGATAGTATCAAGAGTAAGACGGATATTTCGCCAACTCTGTAACAAAGCCTTGAAAGAAAGCCGGTTGGTCAGGATGAATAATAATGAGTAACATCTATCCGTGTTTACAAACCTATCAAGACTATGCGTATTGGAAATTATTTAGATTGTGTTTACGTAGTGAGATGGACCTCCTACCTTGCCTGAACCAAAGTAACAACTATGCGATTAGCAAGCCACATACATGGCGCTATTTCCCCCCGGCTACTTTCATATTGGAAGGCCATAATGAACCCAGTCCTCCGGCGAGGTATAAATTCACGGTATTCCGAGATTAATTATTGCCTCATTACAAAATTCCCTTCCTTGGTCTTTTATGATATATAACATTTTACTCGAGCTTTACGCTTTCACAGGTATAGTTTACTACCAGTTAACCAATGCAACTAGTGGTAAAAAATCACAATTTTGGAAAATTGGGGCACACTTCAAATATTTAATGTAGCTGTATTATCTGATTGGCTCTAAGAAATGATGGTGAGAAACGATATTTATATACACAAAAACAAACATATACATATTACCTACCACCCTGCCTATGGTACTTCTCACTAGACACATGTGATACTGTATATGTTTATGCCAAATGGAAGGTTTCCTGGGTCACACACAGATAATCAGTGTCTGGTGATCATGCAAGAAGAATGCTCTCATTTTGTGCTTTTATTTTTTTATGTTTATATTCAGTTTGCTTTAAAGAAGGGAGAAAAGAGTAGGTATAAGTAGTAAGCATATATCCAAGAGGCCTAGCACGTGCTATAAATCAGAGTTATCACCTAATTACTACACTTCGTCGATCACCCTTCGGATCCAGGCCTACTCCGCGGCTAGGAGTAACAATCAGGGTCCACGTCTCAATGGTCTCCGAAATCTTTTTTCTGGTGGCGGAACGATGGTGTAACGTTTGTACGTATACTTCACAATTTAAGAAACTACCAAAGAATTTTATAAACTCCTCTCGGGATTCTCAGTTTTTATTAGACATGTCAGAACGGACTACTAACTTTCAGACTATGAGCAAACAACCATTACCTAACCCAATTCTATAGTGTCAGTATATTTATGATTTCATGTGTCCAAAATTTCAATTTATTGAAAAATATATCACTCATATTTTTTTTTTTTTTTTTTTTTTTTAATTTTCGTCATCTCATTTTATTTAAAAAAAGATCTCACAAATCCACACATATATAACTTCAGTCTGATGAAGCTTTCACTGAACCTCCTATTAGTGAAGATTACAAACTTCAGAGCTGCTAAATATAACTGATCCTGGGTGAAATGTTAAACCTTAAGTATTTCCTTTAAAAAGATTGCCTGCAATTGCTGGCAAATTATGACGTATGTTAACGTACATACTTGTATGCTTTCTCTCCTGGAACTCACTGCTTTTTGATCATTCTTAAATAATTTCACATTTTGAGATGACATTTATAGAGATGTCTGTCTGTATTCTGAAGTTATCATGTTAAAATTCCATAGATTGACTTGCTAATACCTTGTCCCCAAGAACCGTCCCATTATAACCTGAAGTGTCCACAATATTGTATCTGAAGAAGCATAACTATTCCTATATGGATGTCTACACGTGGATTGCTACAAGGGCTTACAACTCATGTTATAGCACTCATCTCAAATATGAATGGGGTATTGGTAATGAGATAACATATAATCCTGAGGATTTTTTTATAATCTAAAAACAGCACATCAGCCACATGCCATTTCACCACCATATGGAGAATTCAGTGGCTTTTGAGATGGCTAATCCCGTGAATAAATTCCAATTTGTAAGCCATCTAGAACTGACCTAAGACTAGGTTGTTTGGAACGCATTTTAATGATTTTGCAGCAGATTCTAGACACTCTGCTCACATACGGCAAATTTTTGCCATTTATTTTGTGAAACTGTAGTAATGGTGTAGGCCCAAGAGATTCTTGGAACTGTTTTACAACGTCCAAAGACCCTTACTACTTTTCTGTAATACACCCATAACTAGTAGGTTTACACCATTGCACTTGCCCTGACCACTTATGGCTTTACATAGGCACATTAGTAACTCAATAAGAACCCTTAAGTTGCATAGCATAAACACCCAGTACCAGTCATAAACAAGCATATCATCTTCATGCATTTGAAAGAGACCCACCCAATCCTTCATTCACGTATCCCAGAGCCAATCTGTGCCCCTATTAATGACTATAATTTGCGGCTAATACTGTCAACTCGCACTATAGATATAATGCACATCATTCAATTTTTGTCCCTGTCCGACATATGTTTTTTTTATTATGCGTGAAATTAAGACTACATGATGCTCGTAAACACAGCACAATGATGTTTTTTCTTCTTTTAACATTAGGTGGTCCTGTCTGCACCTCACTAATATTAGCCGTGAGTTTACCTACTGTGAATTGAGTACGCTGCATATGTGAAGAACTGAACAAAACATTGAATCACAAATATCAATATTGAATGTAGCTGAATCGAAATTAAAATTATTGCTGAATACCTTGTTCAATCTATCCACTCAACTCAACCGAATAAGATCCTCTCCTCCCCAAAATATTAACTCTTTGACTAGCTCAAGGAAGTGCAGCAAGGATGAAACTACTCCTATATTACTATCTTCAGTAGATAAAATCGATTAAACTTTGTGTGACCCTCAATAGACGTAACAGCCAGACATAGTAAACTCTTTGTTTGCTATCATCAGATATCATTAACCAAACTTCTGTGATATCATATAGATTAGACAACTCTCTAGTTGCTATCATTCTAGTAAACTCAATAATTCAACAACAAAGTTCCTATCTTCTGATATACAGTACATAAACAGTAGACCTAACAAACTATATCCATATCAGTAGATGTACACAACTAGACTAAACAACTTGATGTCGCCTATCTTCAAGCTAAGATAACAGGAGATTACCCTTTGTGTTGCATTTTTCAGAGATAACAGCACGAGAAACACTCTCACTTGTATTCGCTAACGTCAGTAATAAGTATACCTACAACTCTTGTTGTTGCTATCTTCAGTTACTCATTAGAGACTAACAAACTTATGACTGGTTGCTATCTTCATGAACAGGCAGAGTAAACAACTTTGGGGTGTGTTGCTATCTTCAGTAGATCATACAACCAGACTACACACCTAAATGTCTCACTGGTTTCCTCACTCTTCAGTACGATACCAGCAGACTAACAACTTGTGTTCTTTGCTATCTTCAGCTATGCGTCACCCAGCATACTACAACTTTGTGTGTGCTCATCCGACTTCAGTAGAAACGCAGACTAACAACTTTGGTTGCTATCTTCAGTATGATTAACATAGACTAACAGACTTTGTGTGTGCTATCTTGCAGATAGATACAGGCGATTAACAACTTTTGTCACTGAATCACATACTTTGTCGTTGCCTATCTTCAGTAGTATAACGTGTAGTTAACACTTGGGTGCTCTTGCTATCTTCAGTACAATAACAGCAGACTACAACTTTGTGTTGCCAATCTTCAGTAGATTATACTAGTATGAACTAACCCAACGTTCTGCTGTTGCTATCGGTCAGTAGGATGTGCAGGAGATTAACAACCTTTTCTGTGTTGCTATCCTTCAGTAATACTGAGATTGAATACTTTTGTGTCTGCATCTTCAGTAGCATCACACGTAACAGGAGATTACAAACTTTGTGCTTGCTATCGCTTTCATTAGATAACAGGAGATTACATCTGGTGTTGCTATCCTTCAGTAGATACCAAGCACTAACAACCTTTGCTGTTGGCTATCTTCAGTAAGATACCACTAGACCCATAAAACACTTTGTGTTGCTATCCAACCTCCTCAGTAATAACAGTAGATTAACAACTTTGTGTTGCTACAATGCCTTCAGTAGAATAACAGGCAGACTACACAACTCTTGTGTTAGTCTATCCTTCAGCTAGACTAACACGGAAGATTAACAAACCTTTGTGTTGCTTATCTTTGTATATACACAGCAGACTAACAACTTTGTGCTCTATCTTCAGTAGATACAGGAGATTAACAACTTGTCTGTTGCTATCTCTTCTGTAGATCAGCAGACTAACAACTTTTGTATGACTATCTTCAGTAGCATAACAAAGGAGATTAACAACATATGTGTTGCTTATCTTTCAGTAGCATAACCGGAGCATTACAACTTGTGTGCCTATCTCAGTAGCTAACAGCAGACTAACAACCTTTGTGTTGCTTATCCATTCAGTACGCATAACAGCAACCTAAAACAAAACTTTGGCTTGCTACTTCAGTAGGTAACCACCTAGTAGACTAACAACTTATGTGTTTGCTATTCTTCAGTGGACACAGGAGATTAACAACCTTTGGTGTTGGCTATCCCTTCAGTAGTATCAGGAGATTAAACAACTTGTGTTTTGCTATCGGTCGTAGATAACAGCAGACTAAATCAACCAACTTAACTGTGTTGCTATCCTTCACTGATAACAGGAGATTAAACACTTGGTGTTGCTATCTCAGTAGATAACGGTATATTAACCAACCTCTGTGTTGCTATCTTCCAACTATCCCGAGTTCATGTAGATAACAGAATACAGACAACACTTTTTGTTTGTATCGGTCAGTAAGATAGATGAGATTAACAACTTATTGTGTTGCTATCTTCAGTAGATAACAAGAAGATTAACAACTTTGCTAGATGCTATCGTTGCAGCTCCAATAACAGGAGCATTAACAACTTCTGTGTTGCTATCTTCAGAGCATACAGGATAGTTAACAACTTTGTTGTTGGTTTCTATCCACACTTCAGTAGATAACAGTAAGACTAACAACTTTGCCTGTGTTGCTACTCTCAGTAGACTAACAGTAGAACTAACAACTATACTGTGTATCGCTATCCTTCAGTAGATACCGGAGCTACAACCCTCTTTGTTTGCTATCTGTCAGTAGATAACACTATACTAACACTTTGTGTTGCTATCCTTCATAGATAAACAGCATGACTAACAATTTGTGTTGCTATGCTTCAGTAGATAATAGACTAACAACTTTGTGTTGCTATCCTCAGTAGATAACGCAGCCTAACAACTTTGTGTCTCTATCTTCAGTAGGTACAGCATACTAACAACTTTGTTGTTACTATCTTCAGTAACTAAGGAGATTTACCACTATTGGTGTTGCTATCTTCAGTCGAATAACAGAGATTACCCAACTTGGTGTTGCTACATCATCTTCGTAGATAAACCGCAACTCACAACTTTGTCATAGCCTATCCCTTCATAGAATAACAGGAGAATATACAAGCACTTTGGTGTTGTCTATCCTTCAGTTAGATAACAGGAAAGATTACAACTTTGTGTTGCTATCCTCAGTAGATACAGTCAGACTAACACTTTGTGTGTCTGCTATCCTTTCAGTAGATAACAGCAGACTAACAACCTTTGTGTTGCTATCTCAGTAGATATCAAACAGGCAGATTAACACCTTTGTCGTTGCTATCAACCTCTCAGTAGATAACAGCAGACTAACAACTTTCTTCGTTTGCTATCTTGCAGTAATACTACAAGGAGACTTACTACAACTTGGTGTTGCTATCCTTCAGTAGAAGAACAGCAGACTCACCAACTTTGTGTATGCTATCCTTCCAGTATATAATAGTGTTAACAACCTATTGTGTTGCTATCTTCAGTAGATACATAAAGATTATACACGTTGGTGTTGCTCATCGTCATTAGATACAGACGACTAACAACTTTTGTTGCCCTATCCTTCAGTAGACTAACCCAAGACTAACCAAACTTCTTGTGTTTCTATCTTCAGTAGATAACAATAGACTACATTTAAATCAAGCTTCTCAGGCCATAAATCTGTTCAGGTATCATGGTTTGTGCTGAGTGCCTTTCACGGCTGCCGCACAACGCTGTTTATATGGACATGTCCTCCCATTAAAATACTTTAAATATATTATTAAAATTCATCTTATACATTATGTTTAGTAGTTATTATATACTATTATTAAATAATTCTACTATTTATTTAATTTCAGTATACCAAATAGACTACACTTTGTGTTTGCTATCTCTTCAGTATAACACCTAGACTAACTACTTTTGTGTTCATCTTCAGCTAGATAACCGCAGACTAACAACTTGTGTTGCCCATATCTTCAGTAGATAACAGCGACACTAACAATTTTTGGTGTTGCTATCTTCAGTATGTAACAGTAGAACTACAACTTTGTGTTGCTATCCTCAGTAGATACCAGGAGGATTACCAACTTGGTGTTGCTGTCTCAGTAGATAACAGCAGACTACAACTTTGTATTGCTACTCGTTCAGTAATAACAGGAGCGAGATTAAATCACTTTGTGATTGCTTATCGTTCAGTAGATAAGCAGGAGACTACCAACTTTGTGTTGCTATCTTCATTAGACTGAACAGTAGACTAACCTTTGTGTTGCGATCATTCAGTACATAACAGCAGACTAAACACTTTGTGTTGCTATCACCATTCATTAGATAACGCAGATTAACACAACTTGTGTTGCTATCTCTCAAGTAGATACACAGCAGAACTAACACACTTTGTGTTGCTATCTCTTCAGTAGATAACACAGATTACACTTCTGCTGTTTCTATCATTCAGGTAATAACAGCCCGGACTAAAACTTTGTGTTGCTAATCCACAATCTCAGTAGATAACCCATGAGATTAACAACTGATGTCTTTGCTATCATCAGAGATACCAGCAGACTAACAACCTTTGTGGTTGTGCATCGTTCAGTGATATAGTAGACTTTCCACAACTTTGTGTTGCTTTCCTTCAGTAGATAACCAGCGAGATTCACACTTGCTGTTGCTACTCCGTCAGATAGATAACCGAAGACCTAACAACCTTTGTGTTTGCTCATCTTCAGTAGCATAACAAAGACTACCACTTTGTGTTGCTATCTCCAGTCAGATAACATCATGAGCCTAACAATTTCAAATCAGCATATTCTACGGCATACATCCTGTCTCATCGCTATCAAGGTTTGTGACGAATGCTGCCTTCTCATGAGCTGGCACCACAACAGCATGTTTTCATCGGACAGTTCGTGCACAACACAAAATATTCATCACATTATTATTCACAATATTCTTATAATTATTTCTATCGTTATTATTATATTATGAATATTATATTACTATATATTATTAATAAGATAAAATAGAACTAAACCAACTTCTGTGTTGCTATCCTTCAATCGATAACCCATTAGTTACACTTCCGATAAAAATACACAAGCTGAACTCTATAGGGCTGATTATAGGACAGCAGAAGGTTCTGCTAAGAGAAAGTTTCTTCAGCAAAGTCCACCTCCTTGAACAGTCCTCTCAAGGATTAAGAGATCTCCTTTTGGAAAGAAGACTTGCCATAACCAAGTAAACCATCTCATCCTGCTATTGAACACTGGTGAGCAATCTCCCACCCTGGAGCTGACTCCTAATGGGCTGATGGCGATGCCCCTCAATAGATTGAGAACCAAACTGGCCCGACGAATCTAAGGTTTCCTTGCTAGAATGGCGGGCTACTCTGGAAGCCGTATCAGGATGCTCGCCAACCTGTCGGTTGTGGAACAAGCACCACTGACAGTGGAACACCTCTTGGTCTGCCCCCCCTCTTGCTGTGGAGCAACAATGCGCGAAACACAGGACCCCAAAACCCCCCAGAAAATTGCGAATTCGCTGAAGCAAGTCGACGTTGTACCCATCCTGCTGAGATATACATTTATTCGAAACCACAGCTGTTCTGGACACGAGTAAGAAGAAGAAGAAGCAGAAAAAAGGTCCCAAAATTTACTCTTTTATTTCCATTTGCCTACTTGATTCTAACCACCAACTCTTGTGCGCATGGAAACAAATCTCCTTCTGTCGCCGTCTAACATTGACAGTGCCCTCCTTTTCAAAATGAACACGAGTATGCCTTAATTAAGTTCTTGTAAGCTGTATGCCCAAGTGGAAGCTATAAGCAGCATTTTGTACCTATCTTGAATGCCCTGCACTAAGATGGATATCTGCTAGTAAGGTGGCCAATGAATAAAACCAATATTTGTATGCTAATGATCACACCCGTTGGGAGGACGCCCTTTATCAACCTCGATTATACCACTCCTTCCTGAACAGGTTTCAGTATGCCATTATCAATGTTCTACACTACGGCAGCAAGTAGTAAGTGATAATGTAAATTCAGTGACGACGGTAACATATCGGGTTCTGTGAACATCATCGCAGTACACGAACATCCGGCCTAAGATACCTGCAATGAAGTCAACCCCAGAGATCTTACACAAGAACAATAATAAAACAACTAAGATATAGATTGGATTAACTTGATCCGACAAAGAACTCAAATGCTCCCAAGTAAGCCTAAAGTAGGAATCCTCCTTAACCTTTTGCACACGCCCACTCATGTGTCTTCACTTATTTTATTCGTCTCTTACCCCACTTTAGTGCTCTTCTTTACTCCCTTTTGGGTTCTGTTTTCCCACCTCCGTCTGACCTGATGAGACTAAGTGTCATAATGTGTTTCCCAGCACCCCTGGGTATTCGGTATCCCTCTACCTATTTCTGTCTTTGACACCCCTATACCCCCCATGGTGTTGCATCGATCCAAATTTATAGTATATCTCCATATTGTTTTTTCAATTAAAATTAGAATATCCTGCATAATAACCTTTGCAAACACTCCTCCGTATTCCATACCACTATAGTCGTGTTACAAAAAACCTTTATGGATAAGGAGTTCATGATATATTCACACTCCCGGATGATTGCCCGAAACCCCTTTGTTGGCGGTTTACAAGATAAAAGTGTGGATTCAGCTTGAAAAGGGCATGTAATCCTATATTTCTTCTGGCTGTAAATGACTAAACTGTCTAATATACAAAAATAATAGAACTGACAGTGGTGTATTTTGAGGGGGTACTTTCAGGGGCAATGCAAAACATGCAAAATCCTGCTATCTTTGTGGGCTATAGCAGAATCCCCCCCCCCAATCATACCTACTTATTTCCTCACCATAGTCTTTTGTTCTCTAACGCCTACCCCGGCAGCCACTACATACAGCCCTACGCGCGGTTGATCCTAGGCATTTCCAACCACTCAAAATTGACTGACCGTGAGAGTGCTCTGCCAAAGGGTGCATTTCCATCACCAAATTTAAATTTTAACTGATCTCCCCATCATTGGTGTCATTGATTCATCATATCCCTGAATAATAAAAGCCTTTAACACCTTTAACTCTTACCATGGCATCAATTTTGAATTGATCGGCTAAAAACACATTCATGTAAGTGACATTCATGGAGAAAGTATTTTGTGATATTCAAAACTTTCGTGCCAAGTCAAGTTTTTTCAGAAAGCTGCTTCAAAATCATGCCCTTTTCAATTCTTGATGTTTAATTTTAAAATTTCTGATTGGAAACATACTCTTTGTCAGATTGCCCTCCTTGGTCCATCTGTTGCTAAAACCCAATTTCAAGATAGCGAAGGCTAATGGTGTAAGATGAAAACAGCATAAACTGATTCCTAATACACCACCAAACTGGGTATTGTCACCAACCTATAAGTGAACTGCACAACCAAAACTTACTGAGTTTTATGGTCAAAACATGATTTTTCAACAATTGGTGGCCATTTTGGATTTTATTTCTTATTTTTTTATTTTTTGTCTAGTTAGGCGAACCCCCTGGTAAATCATCCGTCAGTGTTTAGCACTGTCTTCCAATGATGCCCAGGATCTCGGACAACTTACTGACATCCGGGGACTCTGTCACCCTACTCTTATAGAAACTGAGCTGCGATCCTTATACATGACTTCTCCCTGTACATGGGACCAGATGGTTTCACTCGTCTCCGAAGAGATGGGTATTCTCCGGGATTGTTTGCCCAGTCCAACATGAACCATGCCTGTTAAACCATGGGGAGAGTGGTATTACTCCGTTTAAGTCAATAGTTCTTATAAAATCAATCTAATGTATTACCTCATTAAATACTCAGCCAGTTGCCCCTGCCAGGTGACCCTTCTTCACAAAAGGTGAATACCCTAACCAGTGGCTTACTTCTCCCATGAGTGGGCATTTCACACGTTTAATAATAACTAATCATCATCCATCTTTACAGTGAATAAGGCCGGCATAATAATCATTATCATTAATTATTCCCTTTCTATAATATCTCAACTAAAATTACCATATCCTTATTTCACCTTCAATTTTTTCTCTTATATCCTTTATACATTTTCTATTTCAACATGTCGATATATATTCTCAATGTTCTACAAAACATGTAAAAAAACTTTTCTGCAAAAAATAATGAAATGAATATGACTTTCTTTTATTTACACAACAAATTGTTGATCCAGTTGAAACAACTTCACACAGACCAAGAACAGCGGGTAATATCATTTATTGGAGTTGTCCATTTCACTGCAATCAATATCTTCATGTGTTGCCATCATTATTAAACTTGAACTGATAATCCACTAGCAATTTACTACAGTCATGAAATAAATAATTTCAAACCAGGCGGTGGCAAAATAACATCATTAGGAGCAAATTGAAGCTTCAGGCACAGCAATTAAAGGTTGACAAATCAAAATGATCACTTATAATTCTTAATTGTAACACAATAGACCAGTTACAACATCCTCCACGTCACTTTCTTTTGTTGACTGCAAATCCGTACCATACTCCCACATCGTTAATGGCCGCACTGTATTTTTAAAACTCTAACAGATACAATCGCCCAGTGTGTTAGCCTTCGGCCGACTAGTTCAAGTATACCCAGGCCCCTCCACGTTACAAACATTGCTGTATACCTGGTCTGTCTTCAAATGTACAAATGTCAGTTGGATAGTGCTCGATGACTGCTGCATTTTGAGCCATGAACACAAAATGAACCTAAGTCTCAATGGTTCCTGAACATAATTTGTAGATGATTTCTTAAAGGGCCTTTGTATCCACACACCTCGTCCCTGAGTACCTCAAACAAGTTGAGAGTTTATATTCATCTGAACTGTTAGCCTTAGTAAAGCTACTTGTACCTATCTTACATGCAAATTCTAGTCGTCATCTGAAGAACATTTTGTATTTTCTGTCCGTGGCAGAATCGGCGTCACATCCCGGGGGGGGATGGGGGGATATCGCCCCCCCATATTTTGATTATGGGTGATGGTCAATACGATCATCCCCCCCCAATGTTGATCCCCCTTTCATTAATGGCTCTACATTTAATGTGAGTGTATTTTGAACCACAATAACCTCCATATTTTACCCTAACTAGTATTAAAAACCTGGGGGTAACTTTCCTACTTACGCTACTCGGACGCAGCCCATTTTGTTCCTAATTTACAATTACTTTTAACGGTTTTAGCTTCTCCATGGTCCCAAAAATCTTCTTCGCGCACCGCGCTCGCGTCCAAAAGCAGACAGTGTGGCGATTAATAACTCTTTTCAGCAACCCCCAGTTCAAACCATATGTAAAATTGTTTTCATCAAACCCCACCCCCCCCCAATGTCAAAAAGAAATTTACGCCACGGTCCGTGGACCAAACAATTGCTGATACCACAAACCGCAAGATCGGGATAAACTCAAATTTTGTGAATAGCTATTTAATACAAGGAGTAATCCTATTAAACATTAAGAAAACATAATGTCTGGAATCACAAAATGCACCTTTATTTTTGTCATTTGGCTACCACCTTGCAACAGTCCAATAGCGACTTTTGATTGCGTGTTATTTGGGAGGAGAAATTTCTCTCCTAAAAAATGGATTGTATGATTGACTTGTCTAAATTATGACCTTTTGAGCTATTTACTATAAACTAAATGTTCCAAATGTAACTTATACCAATTTTTTCTGGTTAGGTTCAATCACCATATTGGAGACATGCTGAATTCTGGTTTTAATTTTGGTAATAATCTTTTGATTAAACTCTAGAATTGCCTCCTCTCCTCGTCTCTCCTTTTCACTTACTTGGACCTGGAGAAACAACCACGGAATATCCTCCATCCTTCAGAGGTGATGTTGAGCTGTTGGTCCCCATGTACGCATAGAGAGATAAGAGAGTCATACCTGTACAATCACAATCAGTGTTGACTAAGAGTAGATGAACACCCCTCTGACCTGTCCTAACGAAAACCATCCCTCTAGGCATCCGGGACTCATTCGGAAAGTTAGTGTCAAACACTGAATGATGCTACTCAGGTGGAATTTTAAGCTGTCGGTCCCTGTATGGGGGGGCTCTGTTTTGGTCCATGGCCATCGCATCGGAGAGTAATAATCCCTGGCTGTCACACACTGTCTGATAACCGAGGCATATTGAAATCAGTGTCTAAAATACTTAAAGTCGCCGCCAGATTGTTCAGAAGTCGGCAATGCGCGCGCCACAAGCCGCAATATCTGCATAACCAGGGGCGGGGACTATTGGTAGCCTCATATGGCGATTACCAATGGGGAAGGGCCACCCTACTCAACCCCCAATCGGCATCACTTCCGTGTTGACCGCACTCACTCTCAAGCAGCCGTAATACTAGTACTCTGAACATTCGGGCAGAGAGCTTTAATGAACTACCCAGGCTAAATCACAAACACATCAAAATAAAATGTTGACATTTTGCCACACTTCCTGGTATTTGCCTTACCTTGAAACCTCGTGGTGTTAATTAGCATACTTGTTCTGCATGGTATCCTCTTATTTTCATTGCTTGTTGTTTTAACACATCCTCCATCAATTAGTCGCTCCTCCTCACTCTGCGCTTACATTTTCCTGACCACAATTTCTTGCTTGAAATCAATGCATTAAATCTCTATGAAAATAGTTATGTATTACTGCTAGCCCTTTAGTCCAATCACAACTTTCACATGGTCTATAGCATCACTTGTTCTGAGGGTCATTCACCTCTTAAACTAGCTCATAGGTAAATGTTCTTCATTGTACCTGGTGATGTGCTCTACCCGTGAATAATTCTCGCATGTCCCTACAGCTAAGTAAGCCCAACTGCCAAAAAAGTCTGCTAGAAAATTAAACTAAAGGAACACATACACTGTAATAGCTAAAGAGACACGCGACACGCGCACAACACCACTGACACATTTGCAAAAATAGCTTTCTCTCATGATTTTTTTCAAACTGGACTATCTTTGCAGGTTGTTTTTACAAGGCTTTATATACATACATCTCACCTGAAATGCATTACGCCCAATAAGCGCCCCTTAATGGGTAAAACATCACAATCTTTACTTACTTAAATGACTACTCGGCGAACACTTTATTCACAGATGAACGGAAATGATGGCGTTACCAACAAAACGTCGGTTTGATATCCACGGTCATACACTACTGTTTGCGCAATCTGTGACCTTGGTTTATATTACATTGAGTTAAGCACCTACAGGTTATCGATGTAATTACTAAATACATTCATTTTGGCTTGATTACAGTTACTAGGGAACTTACAGCTTACCCTACTATCACCTCATGATGCTTTAGCCTCTTATTAAAGGCTACTATCAGTGAATTTGCAAATCGCAATCGAAAACATATCATCAAAAATCAGATTTCTTTGCATGTATGTAAACAAGTAAAGTATCCTAACATCCCGCACATAATAAGAACCCAGAAGCAACCTAATAGGACAGAATCGGAGATTTTAGTCATTCTGTCCGAAACGGACCTTACTACAAACACTAATGAATGGAGAATCGATCGTGGAGCATGGTCAACTGCCGGTTTCTCCTTCCTTTCATGTCACTAGCTACAGCTGGAAAGTGAACTTTGAGATTTATACAGACTTATCCTTCACCTTTGACTATTCCTGCAATTTCAACATGAATTTTCTGTCCATCACTGAGTCTTTATGCCCCATCTGGTTATGGGGTATGTTTATTCTGATGGGTAAAAATATTTCTATTCCAATGGCCTCCTGACTACATTCTGCAAGGAATTGAAATTTCATATTTTGTGAAAATGTGTCAGTTCCACAACCTTTAGCTCATCATTTGTTAAAGAAATTCTAATTTCAATAAAATTTGACAACAATTTGATACCACAACATTAATTACTAAAATATTCTTTGTAAGTATTACAAAAATATTTTATAATAACTGTGAGGAAAAACCTGTCTGGCAATGCCCATCATAACGTCCTGAAAACACCTACTAAGAGTGAGTACGGAATTGAGAAGCAAATTTACATAAGCACAACCAATTGGGATCAAACCTAACTTCACTTCGTAAACGATTGGTGTGCTCAAGCCCCCGGGCAGCCAGTGGCATTGGTCTTTTTGCCCAAAGAACCTGTCAGATCAACCTATTGTTTTGGTGCTGGGGAATGGGACACATTATACTATTAAAAACTTGCAAACATTGGTTTCTTCCTTTTGGATGCAATACCTTTAGGTATAGGAAAATCTGGCAGAACACGCACATGTTATTCCTTTTCTTTAGCAATAGCAACCTAGGCAAACCGGACAAATTGAATTGGAATAGGAAACCCTTGTTCCTTTTTAGAATAGCATCCCTGGGATAGGCCTACAGTGAAATTGCATTGGATAGCAAACCTTGTTTCTATTTAGAATAGCAAACTCTAGATACAGTAAATTGCAAATTTAATAGCAAACCTAGGATACCGTGACAAGTGGCTTGGAATAGCAACCCACTCGGACTACATAAATTGCCAATTCGGAATAGCCAAACCTAGCGTATAACAACAGTAAAATTGCATTGACAATAGCAAACCTACAGATACCGTAGAATCAGCATTCCGTGATAACTCCCAATACCACTAAATATACAGTAAAATTGCCATGGAATAAGCAAACTACGATACACGTAAATTGCTTGGAATCGCACCACCTAGGATACCAGATGATCTGTCATCCTCGGGAATAGCACCCAACCTAGGATACATTAACAATTGGCATTGGAATAGCAACTCTAGCGACATAACACGCTAAAATTGCATTCGGAATAGCAAACCCAGTAATACGATGACAATTGACATTGGCCATTACAAACCTAGGATACAAGTACCATTGCAAATTGGCAATAGTGCAAACCTATAAGATCAGTAATAAATGCATTGGAATATCAAACCTATGATACAGTAAAATTGCATTGCGCAAGCTAGCACACCTATTCACTACATTTAAAAACCATTGCTCTTGGAACATAACCGCAAACCTAGCGATACAGCTAAAATATGCACTTGGAATCGCCAAACCCTCAGAGATACAGTAAAATTGCACTTGGCATAGCACACCTACAGGATAACACGTAAAATGTGCACTTGCGGATACCAAAACCCTACGGATACAATACGTAACAATTGCATTAGGAATTAGCCACACTAGGATACAGTACAAATTGTCCTTGGAATAAAGCCAAACCTAGGATACCAGTAGAATTGCCATTGGAAAGTCAAACCTACGGATACCATTAATAATTGCATTGGAATAGCAAACCCTACGGCCTAGATCAAGTAAAAATTGCATTGTGGAATAGCAACCTAGCGATACATTAAAATTTGCATTACGGGAATTAGCAACCCTCCGGATACAGTAAATTGCATTGGTCAACTAGCACACCCTACGGATAGCAGTAACACATTGCATTGGAACGCAACCCTTATTTTCCCCGTTTTGGAATAGTAGCCTAGTATTGCATTACAATTGAGCCCTTGAAAAGCAAATGTTTCCTTTCTATACTCCGGAAATGTTAAACATTATATAATCTTGAACACTCATTGTAAGAATAACGAACCTCAGAATAGAGAAATAACCGCCTCTCCAATGAACCTTACCTCCAAAGAAAATGCATACGAAACTCCCCCTACCGTGCTGATCGCGCCTTTAGAACAATTAATTCTTCGCTACTAATAACAGTCATTTCTGTATTCTAGTATTAGGCTGAGTTTTTGAAAATAATTTGGAGTCTAAAACCAAAACACGAGTCCCCGTCTGCACGTGCCCTTGCATCTATTTAAGTTAGCGTTTAATGACTTTGATAGCTAGTATAAAACACACGTATTATGAGTATATTACAATCAAAACACGCATACAAAATACCCTCGCTTTGACCTTATTTGGAATGGACCAGCTCTGGCGAGTGCTCATGACCTCTACATCTGTTCTGCAAGTCTTACTTAATTAAGGCACAAACAATAAATAAAAAATACTTCAACGGCCGACACACCTTTATGAACTAATTTGGAGTATTCTTATTCCCACTAAGACTACGTTCCAGTACTTAAATTTGACCTGAAACCTCTGTGTGGCAACTACTGACTTTCTTTCATAAAATCTAGTTTACTTACCCATCCTTTCCTATCGAAATAGGCATTAGGGCACTATCAACTACAATTATGACCTTGTAGGCCTACTATGGAACAGATTCCCCCGCAATGGATTTTCTGATCTTTTGCAGCAGGTAATCAGCTCTTGTTATCAGTGTGTCAATTGTGTCGCCAATTCGTTAAAATTACTCTCTAAAAAAATAAACAGAGCACAATTTGTGTGGGAGTCAAACACGCTAAGTGTGACTTGACAACCTTAACAGAGATCCCCCAACCCAATTATACAAGAGCACATGAAATGCATGTCACTATGGCTTTGGGTGCAAATTCTCGGTGGTGTAGACACTGAAATGTTTACCCTTTCTAACATAGTTTTTATAATTTTTTGATGTTTTTTTAAAAGCATGGCATTAAAGTCTGTTTGTTTCCGATTTATGTGTACTTGTTTCTCTACTTAATATGAACAGCCACCTAGAACTTGCACACTCACGACAGCTCACAAGTACCACTTGGTGGAACCAAACTTGCGGTCTTGATGGTAGCAACTCGCAATACATAATGCATTTCTGCAAAGCCCATATTCATACTGTGACTAATATTGATGATTACCCACCTCAAAAGCGCGGCCGTTTTTTCCCCGGCGAACGAGTTTCGGAACGGGGCCCTCCAAAACATGAGCACGTCCTTCCCATCCCCCCCCTCCGCCCAGTACCCCTCGACACCTCCGTTTGTTCGTTATCGTTCCTCCCCTCTGATTATAACATATTACCCACTGTCTGTATATGATTTATTATCCTGAGTTTCCGTAAGGGCACACAACTGGATGACAAACTTTGGGTGGGAAAGAAGCGGTTGAAATAAGTTCTCCACCGACTGATTAATCGTTTGGGAGTACAAATATGCTAACTTAAGTCTCTCTTTGCATAATTTATGACAAATTATCACTGTCACGGGCGCCTTTGTATAACAACCGATTTTCTGGAGTTCCGTAAGGCGTATATTAATGTACCTTGGTGGAAGGAACGGGCTGAGACGTTTTCGCCACTCCCTTCGATTAGTTTTCGGGCGTATTTTGGGCAAATTGAGTATATGCAATGAGCGAATTAATATGCACAACTGGTCAGCTTATGTTGCTATATTTTGAACACTCGTACATTGGATCATACTCAAAATTTCTGCGCTGCAAACTGACAAGCCTATCATGGGCACGCTTCGTTTTGCATTTTGAAAGTATGTGATATATGCGGCTTCGGTTCTGCACATGTGCTAATTAAATAACCTGCATATTTGTCTGTATCCTCTTAACGTACAGTCGGATTATAGGCAACAATTCGCTTTGCTACATGAGACTATACTATGCCTACTATGGGGAGGGGGTTGGGAGCTTGTTCCCCTGGGGACGGGGTGATAGGTATTGCGGCGGTGTTTAGGGGAGGGGCGTGCGAGTGTTGGCAGGGTTGGCGAGGGGGTCGGGGAGGTAGTGGTATTTATTGCAGGGTTGTGGACGATGGTGTGGTTTGTGTTTCTTGCAGTGTGTTGCGGGAGCGGGTGAGGGTGTATGGCCATGGTTGCCTTTAGGCGAGGCCAGCGGGGGTGTTGCCGCGCACCGACGCCCTGCCCCGGCGGGGTGCTCGGGGACGCCACGGTTGAAAGTGGTTTGTGTTCTTGGGGAGCGCGGTGGGACGTGTTAGGGAACTGATGGTCTCATGGTGGCGCACAAGGCCGCGGGGCCTTAGTTCGTGGGCGTCCGAGCGACGGTGATGGACAAGCGGATCTTTCGCTTGGTGGGCGCTGTTATTGTGTTGGGCGGGGTGTTGAGGGGAGTGGCGTGTATGCTGGGTATTCCGGTGGGAGGCGAGCGCTCGTTAATCTTACTGTATATCCTGGCGGCTGCGTGAGGTGTGGCCCGAGGGTGGGCGGCCGCTGTTGTGGAGGGTTGCGGCGAGTGTCCTGTAGACGCGATCGGTGCTTACATGGTGCGGGGGGGGCTGGGAGTGAGGGTTCAATGGGGGGTGTGTGGCTGAGCGTGGGTCACGCTCTGACATCGCATGTCTTGGACGGGGGGCCCCCTGCATGCTTGTGAGGAGCCCTTCCCTGCCTTCTCCCAGGGGTGTTCGGGAATAAGGGGTGGCGTCGTGCTTCCTTGCGCCCTGGTGTTGGAGGTAGCCGCGGCCGATGCTGCCGGCCGGTTTTTTTCGCACCACGCCCTCCTCCCCCGCATCCCACCCCCCATCCCGACTCTACCAAATCCAACCAACCCACACCACCCACTCCACACTCCCCCACTTCACAATCCCCCACAGCGAAAAGCCCGCGCCCTCTGTGATCATACACCCCAACCGGCTCTCACCCCACTCCCATCCGCGCCGCCTACTCGCCTTCAACACCAGACCCGCTCCAAAACACCACATACCAGTCCCCACCAGTACGCCCCAACCCAGACATCCGCAGAAGGCATCTCTCATCAGAGCCACGGACGCCGTGAAACGAGCTGCCCGACCGCCACCGTATCTCCTAAATCCACTCCCCCAAAGGGTCCCCAAGGACTTTACCCGAGCCGAACCACGGAGCGTCGGTGTTTGTCCCCGAATTCGCGATCCGAGGTGTGTTGCGAGTGTTTGGCGAGGGGCCGATGGGCGTGTTCCGTAGTTGCACTTCATCGCATCGTTAATTGATCCCCGGCCGACAGACTCGCCCCCGGGCCACAACCGCCCGCCCCCCCTAACCCCCCAAAACATACCCACCAGCGCCCCAGCGCCCCCCCGGAACCCCCGCCCACCGCGCTCCCCCACTCGCCCCGTCTTGGCCCATCCCTCGAACGAACTTAGAAATTGCCACCTCCCGCCCACCCAGCCGCCTCACCGCACACCCTCCCTCTCCCACACTCAATTCACACCCCTTGGGTCCCAGCGCTTCAATCGGTGGCCCACACCGCATCCCCTACTGGTCCCCAACCGGTGACATACATTGTATGTCGACATCGTCGTAACATAACATACTATTTAGCCAGCTTGTCTTCGTTCTCACTACCCGCTTTCTGGGAATGAACATCCGGCAATCTTTCAGCACTAGCTCCCTCCCCACAACCATTTAACCCACCAATCAATCGCCCTACCACCTATCCCCCCTTTACGAAACAAAAATCTGGTCGCCTTCACACGATCCCCCCCCACATACCAACCGACACTTGACTGTCGACCGAAGTTCCCCCATCGCCACAGTCGACTATCCCTACTTACATGCTATCCAATCTCCCTGACGATTCAAGATTGACTTCGGTCTCCCCGCTTCTCCATCTTCCCCTTCGCCCATCAGTTCCCTACCTCGGGGTCCCAAAGACGATCAAAAAACACGCACTCTTTAATATTGTCTGGCCAAGTACATGATGGTGTGCATTCTCATACCAATCCGAAGGCCCTTCAAAAAATTTTTCTCCTTTTGATGTTAAGAGAATGTGCAGTCCTCGTCTATCTAAAACATATTTTTTGAGGTTGTGTAGAGATAAGTCAGCAGACCAAGTATTGGCTTCTTCGTGATCGCCGCTATCAAGCTCCCAACTCCAGAGTGATGACTGTTTAGGGATAAGATTTCAATTTCAAATCTCTAAACAACTTGGGTCAAATGCCTAAACACCTAGACACGGGGCCTGCGGTACGCACCTAATTTATTTTTGGGGGTGGCGCGTGACTTCTAAAAAAAAAGTGAACCTTTTTGGGTAAAAAAAAAAAAGGTGGACTTTTTTGTTTTTTTTTTTTTTTTTTTTTTTTTTTTTTTTTTTTTTTTTTTTTTTTTTTTTTTTTTTTTTTTTTTTTTTTTGTTATAAACATGGACCCTAATCCCCCCTAAAAAATGGTCCTTTTTTTTTTTATTGACTTTTTGAACATTACCAATTCACAAAAAATGGACATTCTTTTCAATTTAACCCTAGATTGTTTACCTTTTTATTGCAAAAATCTATCACAAAAAAAAAACAAAACAAAGTTGGCCTTTTTTCCCCTTTTGGTGAATTGGGGGCGGGGGGGGGTGCGACCGCACCCTCCCTTTGCATACGGGCCTGACACCTACTGTCATATTCCTAAACATGTTTACATTTGAAACATGCTTAGATATAAGTCACCATTATTTAGATATTAAAGTGATAAAGAGTGTTTTAAATACACTAGAAATTAAAATTTCTATAATTGCCGTTTTTACAGTATATAGCACCAAACAACTCATCTGTGGATGAAGTATGAATCAAGGACCACAATTGTGCTTGCCTCAAGCAGATCTTCATCATTGTTCTTTCTGTGAATGTGAAGCGTGACAGTGTAGATGTGGTATTTGAAATATCACCAACACTTCCCATGAAAAAGCAGCACCTTTGAAAAGGTTACTTTTGGAATTGACATCACCTAGACAGCTGTAATTAATTTGGGATTACATATCAAGACAATATCAACTTTTAGTGGTGGTATGGTGTTAACAATTCATATTAGCCTATTGGGCCTAGGTGACTAGAGCACAGAGAAATCAACATTTTTTTCATTTTTTCCGCAAAATTTCAAAATTATCTATTTTTAAGGCCATGTTTGGAATCAGCATAAAAAATGCATTCAAATGAGTCCCAACAAGCCTAGTCTTAGGTCAGTGGTTTTGAGATGGCTTCCCAACTAACCTGCAGTCATAGGTGACAGAAGTAGGGGGACATAAACAATCTACATGTAGTCCCCTCTACATCATTCCAAAATTTTGAACCCAATCCTATACTTTGACACTGAATTTACAAGCATGCCCCCAAGAAATATTATGTCTTTGCCTCCAATGTCTGTATAGTCATTTGGGAAGCCACCTAGAAACCACTGACTTATGTGTTATAACCTATACATTATCTACCAGGATTAAATGATGCATTGCATTGTCAGTAATGTCTGGGGATTTCTAGGATGGTGCTTTAATGTCACCGATGAAGCAATCCTTCTTGAACAACTTTAACAAATTAAAGGCACTATCAGTGATTTGCTAAATCAGAAATTCAAAAAAATAATCAAAAATCAGATTTTTGACTGTTTATAACAAGTATAGGTACCTTAACATACCCTGCAAGTGCCAAGTCTGAAAGCAACCTAATAAGGACAAAATCGGATGTTTTAGTCATTACTGTCCGAACGGACACTCGAACTACAACACGTATTTGAATGGGGATTCATAGCTTTGAATACTGCTGTTTTCTTCCCTTTTTATCAATTTTTCAGTTGCAAAAAAAAAAAAAATTATAAGAATTCTACAGACATATCCTTCACTTATAATCCATTTCAGCAAATTTGAAATATTTTGACTCTTCAGTGTGAATCACTGATGGTGTCTTTAAACTAAATTAAAGCAAGCCACTAGCATTTATTACCAGAAATGTGAAAGAAAGAAATAAAACATATATCATCCATTTTTCCACAGTGGAGTCGGTAGGAAAAGTGATAATTACAAAATGGAGGGGTCTCTTCAGAATAGAATTGTATTTTGGTTTTATGATTATCTTCAAATGAGTCCAAACAAGCCTAGTCTTAGGTCAGTGGTATCCAGGGGCTTTCCCAGACCATTTTCAATTGGAGGGGGTGTTGCCGACAAAACTGTCCATTTGCCGACACAATTTCAAACATTTTCCGGCTCACTACATTTGCCAGGTAAACAGGAGTATATCAGGCAAGTGCATTGAGCTGGAACATTTTGGAAATTGTCTTGGCAAATGGACAGTTTTGTCGGCAACACTATTTTGTTACCATTGGTTAAAAAATCTGAAGGGGGATATCATTACAAAATTGATCATACTGCATATTAGCAACCAGAAGTATACTATCTTCTGACAAAATCAGTAAAAAAAAAAATTATGTCATTAAAAATCAATATTTACAGAATTCTGTAAACTGGGGGTGTCCCCCCCCAGGAACGGCCCTGGTGGTGTCTATGATGTGTTCCATTCACTCGGAAATTAAGCCACTTACCATGTGTATACAACCTATACTAAATCTATCAGTGTTAAAAGGGGTTACATGCGTGACTATCAAGAAGCCAGCTTTGTGCAGTTTCTATGAATTCCCTTGATTGCCTATTCAGGGAGAAAAAGCTTCAAGTTTGTAAAACTGCTCTGAATCACAACTCATAAATCTTTTGTAATTGAATGTAAAAATCTCTGCATTTAGAGTTGACTTATTCCCCCACCCCATATCACCATCTTCTCTCTTACCACCCCATCCCATCCCACCCCATCCCATCCCACCCACCCCATCCCACCACTGGTGTATAATAAACAGGTAGAGGTCCATTTCTCCCATTTTTATTGCCATGGCACAGACTACCAAGCAGTCTACCCACTCTGCTACTATGCGGTGTATAATTTGAATACAATTACGGCTAAATTTAATCAAATGATCGGATTTCGGCTGGTTAATTTGAATGTAAATCACAGCACAAAACCTTGTGGATTGGGTTTCACACAAAATAGAGCTTATGTAGCAGAACGGATTTTGACTCAAGCACTTTTTCACTGTACTCCTCCTTATTAAAGGTGCATTGGTAGATTGAAATTAAATTTAAACTTTTTCAGATTTTGATTCAATTTTGAGGTGATCAGGCAAAATGAGTCAGAATTCTCTTAAGAAGTTTTTGAGATATGGTCCAAAAGAATAGGTGCAGAGCAGGGGCGGCGCCAGGGTAAAATCATGGGAGGGTCGAAACATCATGGGGAGGGCGAAACAGTACAAAACCAACTAATTTTGGTTAAAAACACCCAATTTTTGCGCAAAAACCCCTGTTTTTTCTAAATTTTAAAAATCTCAGGGGGCAGCCACCCCCCTGCCACCCCCTCGTGCCGCCCCTGGTGCAGAGTGGTGTAAATATGGAATTGACATTTGTCCATCACCTAGGTGAAGTTTTATTTTCAAAATTGGTTACTTCTGGTGAAATTTCCTTTTTTTTCTGGACGTAGACCAATATCTCAAATGACCAAAATGACAGTATCTTGTAATAAAATGAACTTCACAGTTAGAGCTAACTTTCAGAAATCATATGGTTAAATGTTTGTCAACCAATAAGCGAGATGTAAAGGTGTTAAAAATAAATGTTTTCTACAAGCCTATTACCAGTATTTTTTTTAGGAGGGGGGAGATTTTGTCAAAAGGACCCTTTGTCCCAGAATGTGGACCTTTTTGTCAAGAGGTTACATTTGGTGAAAGTGGACATTTACCCCAAATGACAACTTTAAAAGATTTTTTTAAATCTTTTTCAAAGTGCCCTGAGCTTTTATTATTCATCAAAATAAAAAAAAATACTGTGTTGTTCCTAATAAACGCCCCTGCTCTAATAAACGCCCCCCTACGATTTTTTGATAAAACAATTCAAGAAAATGAGTTAAGCTTACCTAAATCACATGATTTAATGGCCGGGACTGTCGTAATCCGTATCATAATCGCTGTTGTGCACAGTTGAAATAGTTTGATTAGTATGGAACTTTGACCTTGGGAGGTGCGAAAACAGCGTCCCCCTGCTCGTTCGTTTGTATTATTGGTAATCAGCGAAAATAGGCGTGTATGGTGATTTTTGCGGGATTTTTGACTTTCCATTTTTGACTGTAATAAACGCCCTCCCTTTTGAAAAATGCACCACCCCCGGGGCATTTATTTGGAAAATACGGTAAATAAAAAGTAATCAGGCTATTACACACAATATACCACTCACATTAAAGCGACATAGGCACCTTTTCAACGAAATGTGAAATTCTTCAATTTGTTAGCAAATGATAGTCTAGGACCTATGAAGAATACAGATATATTTCACACCCCAAAATAACATACCACAAAACATTTATATTGTGAGCCTTAATTAAAGGTGCATTTCGTGATTCTAACCACTTCTGTTTTGTTCATGTTTCGCTAGATATCCTTGAGAAAAGCTTATTCCCAAATTTCAGTGGATTCTGATCTTCCGTTTTGGTGTAATGAGCAAATGTTCGTATCTCAATCTCCCATAGACCATTGTACAGTAATTTCTGTCCGTTTATGGACAGAAAATACAAAATCGGGAATTTCATGCAGAGACGATTGAATTTGCACGTCAGATTGGGCACACATATTATACTTAGCCCGACGGTTCAGATGATATAAAAATCTCAACTTTTTTTAGGTATGTCGGGGGGACGAGGCTGTGGATCACGAAATGCCCCTTTAATAAGAGGCTAAAGACATCCAGTTTAGGCTAACTTTTGGGTTATTGATTGATTTTAAAACCACAAAGGTCACAGACTTTTCATACAGGGTGGATGCTGTGGGATCAACTGCGATGTGTGTTTATTGTGTTTAACACTGTTATGATATCTCGTTGACGTCAAGGTCAGAAGTACCCTTTAAACACTAACAAATGAGCCTTGTGCACAAATAATATGAATTTTATAACATAAACTGATTTAATATGATTTTAAAAGGGCATTTCGTGATCCACAACCTCGTCCCCCGACTTGCCTAAAAAAGTTGAGATTTTTATATCATCTGAACCGCTAGCCTTAGTACTAAATCCATGTGTATCTAACCTAATCTTATGTGCAAATTCGGTCGTATCTGTAAGAAATTTGCAAAACTGCAAGATCGGAATCAACTAAAATTTTGTGAATAAGCTTTCTCAGGGATATCTAGTAAACCATCAATTAAAAAGAGTGCTGAAATCACAAAATGCACCTTTAATCAATTTCGAGTAGGGTTTTCAGCTTTTTGAAATTATCATGGGGAAGCAACCTATTTTGCAATCTTGCAAACTTGAACAAAGAACTTGAAATTACCATGCATATTATTAGTACTTGGCGTATGAGAATGTCTCTAACACGTAAAAACACATTACGTCATCAAGGGAGTTCCAATGCTTCTCTTGCTTGATGAAATTAGATACTTTCTCTATGTTAAACTTTTCTCAAGTAAAATTAGAAAAATGACATCATATTTAAAATCACAAAATGATGAATCTTAACAAAATGCCATGATCCATCCTCTGCTGAATTAAAGCACTCCGGAGTATTATATTTAAAATTGTATGTTTACCCCTAAGGGTGATGATATGGGCTTAATTTCAGGTGAGGACTATAATGTACACCTTGCACGCAACAAGTATCTCGGATGTTTTGCGAGGAGTATTGTGTCGAAGTCAGACCGTTTTGAACGTTTTCGAAATATACATTCTGTGCCTATGTCTTGCTCCTTGCATTTACTACCTTGCTTGTTTTCTAAAAAAACGTGTAAAAAATTGGCTGAAGATAGAAACGCCGAAAGACGCAAACCCCCAAAACCAAAAGTGCAATTTTTGGATTTTTCAATGGGCATGCAGTGTACATGGACACGAACACGGGCCACACTCAATTATTGCAAGTCGGCTTTCTGCTCATTCAGTCGGAAAACCTCGTTGTTGGTAAAATCAATACACAAGTATTATTGCATTGTACCACACAGTGACCATTTGAAAAAATCCAAAAACGCAACTTTTGGTTTGGGGGTTTTGCCTCTTCGGGGCACTCTATTCAGCCAGTTTTGACGCTTTTTTTCAAGCGAGGTGTTAAATGTAAAAACAAAGCCATAGTAACAAAATGTATATTCGAAAACTTTCAAAAAATGGCTGACTTTGGCACCAAGATTCACTCATAAAAACATGCCAAGATACTTTTGTGCCAGGTGATTAAATAAAGCTTTAAAACCATGCAAAAATATCAATTTTAAAATCTTGAGGGTCCACTATTTTCCCAAATGTGCCAGTGGGGGGGTCTCTTAAAATGGTATATCAGATTCAATTTAAATTTTGGAATTACTTTATGTTGTCAATGGCCTTTCATATGAAACAGAGAAATTATATGTTGTGATTGGGTGAAGCACCTTTAAAGGAAGATTATATCCTCAGAAGTTTCCTCATGTTCCTGTAATATGTTGCTACCATAAATTTAAACAGCAAGCAATTTGAATTATTGACTCAATTTAATCAAGGAATATCATTGCAACAACTCTGTAGCAACACCCCATTTTGACTCAGGAACTTTTTTCACTAAACCACAGTAATCAAGGTTAGAGTGGCATGCCACTATGGAATAATTTGAACATTTACGCTGAATATTTAATTCAAAATCTTATTTCCGCGACTAATTCGGGCACAAATCCGAGAGCGAAACCTGATGCATTGGGTACTGTGTTTCCGGAAGCGCCGCGGACTTCTCTCTAGAGTAGCATTCTTGTCATGGCTACATGGAAGACAAATGAACTAGTGTCAGTGTTCGTAGAGGTGTCCTACTTCCAACGAACACTGTCATTTAATTTCAACAAAGGTCACCGTAGTTCACTCTCTCAATGTATTCTATTTCTTTTCAAATTAGTGTAATTAAGGGAAAACTCTTAACACTCGGGGCAAATGTGGGTTTGCTAAGAAGAAGTGGCATGTTATATTCGTTGGCTTTGGCCTCGGTGACTGAACCGGGCTAGAAAGTCTGGTTATCAGATTCGAATTAATGATCTAGAAAGCACATAGAAAATGCCCAAGCTGCTACTGTTTTTGGCTATTCTAAATTGGTTCAATTAATTTGTCAATTGTAAATTGAATTGAATGGTTAACAAATGGATTCTGTTTCTTGTTCTTAATCCAGAGTCATATAAAGCAGTCCATAGGGGTTTGGTAAGGAAGCTTAAGGATATCTTCCAAAGAGTCTTGAAGTAGGACTCTACACCAATTCTCATTGATTGAAAGTGGTACCTATAGTTTACCTACCATGAATATTGAGGGTCAAATTTAACACATTTTTTTCAAAATTAAAGTAAATTTGGGAAATTTTGACTTAAGAAGGAGGACTTTTGCCTAGTTTTCTGACACATTTCAGAAAATTCAGAAAAAATGACTTATCTCTATACAACTGTTATAGACAGGTCATTTGTATACCAGCACTATTATGTGGTTACTTGTGATGAATTTGTGTTGAGAACCATCTGAAAAATTGGTGTTTACAAATGAGAGAATTGTTTAAGTTATAGCAACTGAAGATGATTTTGAAGTATAATATTTTTTGATAATTTTTATATTAATCAAAGGGGCATTTCATGATCCACAGCCTCGTCCCCCGAATTACCTCAAAAAAGTTTATAAAAAATGTTTTATATCATCTGAACCATTGGGCTAAGTATAGTATGTGTGCCCAATCTGACGTGCAAATTCAATCGCCTCTGCAAGAAATTCACAATTTTGTATTTTCCGTCCATAAACGGACAGAAATTACTGTACAGTGGTCTGTGGGAGATTGTGATACGAACATTTGCTCATAACACCAAACCGCAAGATCAGAATCAACTGAAATTTTGGGAATAAGCTTTTCTCAAGGATATCTAGCGAAACATGAACAAAACAGAAGGGGTTATATAATCACGAAATGCACCTTTAAAATAGCTAACATTAAAGAGACATGATGAGATTTCCAGAAAGAAGCGCCCCCAATTTTTGTCGAACCCCGGTTTTTTGCATATTTGGAATGCTTACCAATATATTAGATCACACCTGAAGTGATTTAGCCGAATACGCCATCTTTATGTAACAAGATGATGATTTAGTACTTTCTGTCGTGCACGACAGAAAGTCAAAGCATGGTTTTCTATGGGGACAATTGCGATAGCAAGTTCAAAACAAGGTTTGTGGTTTTCGTTTGTACTTGTTTGTTCAATACACATTCGAAACGTTCTCGGTAGGTGGTCTACGACCGATCCAGTGAAAATTGAGAGAAATTTGTATCCTCAAAAAATCTCCTCCTGTCACTTTAAAGATAGTAACCTAACTGCTCAATTCCAAAGTGTGAGATCAGAATCAACTGAAATTTTGGGAATAAGCTTTTCTCAAGGATATCTAACGAAACATGAACAAAACAGAAGGGGTTAGAATCATGAAATGCACCTTTAAAATAGCTAACATTAAAGATAGTAACCTAACTGCTCAATTCCAAAGTGTGAGATGACTCAGATTTTTACTTGATGTAGTAAAGCTTCATGTGTAGTGAACTTAGGAGACTGCAGTGTATAATAAAATTCCTGATCCAGAATTTTATTACAAAGTTATGATCTTTTATAATTATGAAGGCCATCAATTCAATTTGATCTTGGCTATTTCGCCTAGTGATTAGTATGTCGACAAGTATTATGCATAGAGCAGTGCGGTACCTGCAGGATATGTTTGAGTTGAAGTAACCTTTATGTTATGCAATTGGGAGGGTGCGTTTCAACATTGCAAATGAGAAAGGGGTATTTAGATTTTCAAATGGGAATATGTTTTAGCATTGCAAATGATGAGAAAGGGTGTGTACATGTGCAAATGGGAAGGTGTGTTTCCTGTTTGTAAGTGGAAGTGTGTGTTTAGCTTTGCAAATGGGAAGTGTGTGTAGGCCTGAAAATTAAATCATTAAATCAGCCATATCTCATAATGAGATGAAAATAAAAGTTTTATGCTTCTAATACACCATACTTCTTATTTTGGCTCCCTTGACCATGTGGAATTAGTGCTTTTCTACACATGCACCAATATATAACAGTGAAAGCAAAGGCCTATATATTGCACTAACCCACTTTAATATATGCCCCCCCCCCAAAAAAAAAATATATGCCCCCTTTTCTGCCTGCTCACAGAAAGCTGGTTATGCCACTGAATGGATAATCTGCTCATGATATTCAAAAAGTTACCAGTACATCAACGCCATTACGTCAAAGGAAGTAAGCTTGAATGTCTGGCATTGTGTATTTAACGGTTCCCGTTGATACATAATTGCCTAATTTTCCGATTTTTAAAAAAAGAACAAAGCTTTAATGGTTAGCATTGCACGGCATTGTTGTGATTTCTTAATATTTTATAATACCCATGTCATTCATCAATGATTTTAGTTATTCGATTCAAAATTGGTTATTTTTCTTAAGAAAATGTCAGGTAATCTCAGTGGCTTCACTGGATGACCCATTTCTGCACAAAGTGGTCTTAGAGGTATTCAAATCTGTGTTATTTGCACACATTGGTGGTGATGTATCTGCAATCAGAATTTTTGCTAGAGTTAGCGATTTACTGAATGGGAGAGATGGAACAATAAGCAAGATAAGTAAATGACGATGAGTATTGATAAATGATAGAAGCAAAAGAATAAGATAAAAACAGAAACAACTTCAAATTTCATGTAGTATTCTGATTTTCCATACAAATGTAAGTGTTAGAAGCTTTGTTATAATTTTTAAACACTACAATGTATAAGGTAAGCACACAAAAAGATATGGAAAGTGTTCGTCAACGGACCTTGCAAAATGGGGGGGGGGGGGGAGAAGGGGGGCAAGGCAATTTTCTGAGGGGGTGAATTTTGGTCCTTCTCCATAGACACTGTACAAAAGGTCAGTTCATTTGGGGGGGGGCTCACAGTGGTGGGGGCTCGGCTTCTGAGCAGGGTGATTGCCCCCTCCCCCCACTGGTTATGCCACTGAGAAAAATAACACCCCGATAGCTAAATTGTTGAACAAAATGGCATTACAATTTACCATTTAGATTGGTATATATATGATATAAACTATCCATTTTCAACAATGATGAACACACACAACATTAATGAATCTTTTGAATAAAAAAGAGCCTAAAATCACCATAAAATTGGATCTTATTTTTCAGCCTATCAGCTGTAGCATTTTGCACACAGGATAGGAATGTAGCTTTTCGGTACAATTGAATAACAAATTTATTACTTCTATAGCTTAAAAATCAGAAAATCCTAATTTGACTTATCATTCCAATGTGAAACCTTTGTTTTCCTAGTCCATATGCTAACAGCGTTGACATTTATTATGCAATGCGTTGCTAGGAGCTGTTACGTGAATGTCACACTCACATATTAGTTTTTACGTCATGAATATTACAAAAGCTGTTACCCATTATAATGATCCATCTAGATTTTTAATCAAATTAAAAACAAATAATCAGTAAAGCTTTTAAAGAAAGTGTTAATATAATTGTTTATTGCTAAAATAGGTAATGGTGCTTATAATTCCATAAATATTTAGTTAGCACTATATGCTGCCTCCTTAAAACAATAAGATGCCATTTTGTAAGTCCAAAACAGTGTGTTTTTGTTTTGTGTGTATTTTCTTGGGATCATATTCAAACAAGTATTTAAAAAAACTGTGTCGGGTCGCCAGGCATAATTTTACAAGAAATAAGAACAACATTAAAAAGCATTTAAGAGGAGTAGATGGTTTTCTAGTTTGAAGTTGCACTTTAATTACAGAAACATGTATAAAAAGAAATCTAACTGATTTAAAGTAGATGTTTAATACATGAGTATAAGATTGCATTAGAACCAATCACCTTGTATACAACTTGATCTCCCGTTGACCTTTGACCTTGGTATGTGACCTTTGACCTTGCATAGTTGTAAGCTTTAATTTAACGTAGGTTACACCTTCCTGTCATTTCAAATAAAGAAAATAGAAAAGGCGCCCAATTGGTTGCAAAATGTGTAAAAAATGTATCCCCAAGTTACGAGCTTTAATTTGATGTACGTAAAACTCTCCTGTCATTTCAAATAAAGAAAATAGAAAAAACGCCCAATTGGGTGCAAAATGTGTTAAAACTGAATCCCCAAGTTAAAAGCTTTAATTTAACATAGGTTACACCTTCCTGTCATTTCAAATAAAGAAAATAGAAAATGCACCCAATTGGGTGCAAAATATGTAAACACTGCATCCCTAAGTTACCAGCTTTAATTTAATGTACGTAAAATCCCCCCTGTCATTTCAAATAAAGAAAAAATTGGCGCAAAAGTAGGTAAACTGATCCCCAGTATAAGCCTATAATTTTCAACGAAGGTTACACCTTCTGTCATTTCAAATAGTAGAAAATAGAAAGGCGCCCATGGCGACGAAAAATAGTAAAAACAGCATCCCCAAGTTAAAAGCTTAATATATGTATGTAAATATCTTATGTCATTTCAAATAAAGAAGAAAAATAGAAAAAAACGCCCAATTGGCGCAAATGTGTTAAAACTATATCCCAAGTATAGCTTAATTACATAGGTGAACACCTCCTGTCATTCAATAAAAGAAATAGACAAGGACCAATTGGGTGAAAAATATGTAAAAACTGCAATCCCTAAGTTACGAGCTTTAATTGGATGTACGTAAAAATCTCCACAGGTCATTTCAAATAAAGAAAAAATGGCGCCAAATGTGTTAAAACGAATCCCCCCCAAGTTATAAGCTAATAATTTTAACATAGGTTACACCTTCCTGTCATTTCAAATAAAGAAATAGGAAAATGAACCAATTGGGATGCAAAATATGGTTATACTGCATCCTAAGTTACGATTAATTAACTGTACGTAAAACTCTCCTGTCATTTCAAATAAAGAAAATAGAAAAAACGTCCAAGTGGCGAAAAATATGAAAAAAACAGCATCCCCAAGTAAAGCTTTAATTAGATGTACGTAAATCTCTCCGGTCAGTTCAAAATAAAGAAAAATGAAAAAAAAACGACCAATTGGTTGCAAATGTGTTAAAACTGAATTCCACCAAGTTATAAGATTTAATTTAACATAGGTTACCAACTTCCTGTCATTTCAAATAAAGAAAAGTATGAATGGGAGCAAAATATGTAAAAACGAATACTAAGTTACCAGCTTTAATTTAATGTACGGTGAAAACTCTCCGTTCATTCAATAAAGAAAAATAGAAAAGGCCCCAATTGTGTTGTGCAAAAATGTATTTAGAGGGAAATTCCCAAGTTATGAAGCTTGAATATAATGATAGGTTACACCTTCATGTCATTTCAAATATAAAGTGGTTACCTATAATTTTTGTCTTAAATAATGTCCCTTCCAATTTTTTGCCTTTCAACCCTTGTCTATAACGCTCTTGCTCACCGTAGTTAAACTCTACGTGGCAGGAATCATTTCTTATCTCCATTCGTTACTCACCTTTATCTATCCCTGCAACGTTTTTTTCAAGGGAGAGGGGCACCAAAATCATTTTTTAAACTAAATATGCTAGCGACTTCATATTGGGGTATATGACACACAATATCATAAAAGACAAAATGCAAAAAACATTTGCCAATTTGCATGTAATTGGCGGCCATCTGGATTTTTGGTGTGGATTCAAAAAAGGGCAAGGTTTACGCAAACCGTATGTGCTAGGACTTCATTTTTTTGTTATGAAAGAGAAAATGAATATTAAAAAAATTGTGGAATTAGATTGTTATTTTTTGTTTTTGCGTTACGGGCCCTGTTTTGGAGCCAAAAAAATGGCACTTTCGGTCAAAATAGTGTTTTGTATTATAAAAAAAAAATTTAAAGATTTAGGAAAAAGCTAATTCCACAATTTTTTGTTATTCATTGCTCTTCATATAAAAAAAGAAATGAAAAAGTAGTCTCTAGCACATACGGTTGCGTACCTTTGCCCTTTTGAAAATCCGAACACCAAAAATCCAGATGGCCGCCTTAATATGCAAAATTAGGCAAAATTTGTGCATTTTTATGCATATTTGTGTGTCATATAACCAAGTATGAAGTCTCTAGAATATTTAGTTTTAAAAAAAAATGATTTTTGTTGACCATCCTCTCCCCTTAACCAAACTCCCCATTCCCAGCCAGTCTTGGCAGGAGACTAAAATCACGAAATGCTTTTAAGGCCATTTAACATACATGCAATGAGTTATTCTTTGTCTGAAATTGCAGCGCATTACACACCCAACACTAAAACTCCAAAATTAATAGTAGATCATTTTAATTAACAGAAAAATTTAATGAAATGAACCTTCAGATTATAGAAAATAGGACTACTTCGCAATTATGAGAGCAGTGGTCTATGTAGGGTCGCTAAGGGCGACACGACAAAAACTGTTTTCTAATCATGTTTGGTACCATTACCGATAATATATTAGTTTGGCATAGTTTTACTTACGGGGTGTATGAGCAATCCCACCTAAAATGCCCCAATTTTGGGAAATTTCAACCGAAATAGGGTCATGTGATACCACAAAAATTCCTTATTCTTAAAACAAATTTAAAACTCGACTTTATGCATCCATTTGGTACTTAGGGAATTTTACGGGGGGGGGGGGCACTTGTATTCAAAGGCTGGATTATGAGGCGTGAAACATGGGACTTACAAAAATGCCCCTAAAACAAGATTTTCCACCGACTAAACAACATACCATAAAACAAGTATTTTTGTATGTTTTTACTACCTAAACAAGTGTTTGTCAGTTTCTGATACCCTAAACAAGTAAGCAATGCATTGTGTCATTAATAAACCCTTTAATATTTGCTTTATCTTTGCGTAATTTGCGTAAGTTTTGTATACACCCCTAAACACGGAATCAACTTTTTAAGGGGGAGGGAAATATAAATTCGGAGCGAGTGGGGGCAGCATGGGGGGCTGGGGGGGGGGGTAAACCCTGGGGAACGCAATAAGGGAACCCTGATTTCCCACATCTTCCTCTAATCTGGACTTTCTTGTGTTGTACCATTGATTGCCAGTGGGGGGAAAAAAAAAAAAAATAGGGACCATCTTACATCGTGGTTCTTGGGTCCCACATGCATTATCCACCTTAGAATACAAGTACCCCTCCCGGGGGACTTTTTAGAATGATCATTAAAGGGGATGGCCCAATTAAAGGTTATGAAGTTTTTATCTTGATAGATCGCCATACCCCAAAAACCCCATCTGGGCCATTCTTCAAAAAAGTAAACTTGTTGGTAAAAAACAAATGAAGTTAATGGTTTGCAACCTCGTATCACATCGTACGGGACGGTCACGACCTCCCAAGTGAGACAATACGGTCTCTGACACGTAAACGTGTCCAATGGAAAAGTTCCGGGGACCCCGGGAAGGAGCAGTGGGGGAAGCGTTAGGATAACAGGAGACGTAGGAACGAAACCGTACAACAGGAATCTGCCAGGAAGACGCAGGAGTGGTGGACACCCTATTCATAGCTCCGCTCCTTCGATCGTTTGATCTACCCCCCTCTTGTTTCCCTGTAGTCTCCATGAACTTTCTTCTTTTTCTTCAGTATCCACCCTTTTCTCGCACCTTTTTAAGGAACCTCGAGCCGATGGAATAGGGGGGGGTCGACAAAATTCGAGGGTGGATCGCGTTTGAGGGGAATCGGGAGGTGTTGGGGGGGAGGCAGGGAGGGACACCCATTGGCGGCTTAGGGTACTAGGAGCCTGCATGACGGTGTACCCCCTGAGCGTATGATTTCGGCAAGAGAGGGGCAGCCCTTCAAAGTGGCGATGGCTGGTGACCTCTTTTACCAGTAACGGATAAAGTCATTGGAGGGTCTAATCTCCCTTCCCCCCTCCACCCACTTCCTTATATCTCTTCCCATGGAATTCAAGATCTTTTAAAAATTATTTGAATCTGAAAAAAATAAAAAAAATTATAGCAAAAAAAAAGTAATTAACAGAGATAATTAATTGACTTGGTAAGTCACACACTTTCCTTCGCCCCATTCTCTCCTTCGCTGTTTGCTCATTCCTCCCTTTACATGTACGTTCTTCTGTGCCTACTTGCACCCGTGAGAAAAAAATAAAAAGAAGGGGTTTCTTCCTGGAAGGATTATCAACGCATCTTGTATAATAATAAATATGGTAGATACCTCCCGTCAGTCTAGTAATGTTTATTCACTTTTCATGTCACCAAAAGCCAGTTTATTTGTACCTTCCGTTATACAGAATAAATGTTTTAGATCTTTCTTCTTTAAAAGTTATTGGTGTGCTTATTACTGTCACACACACATGTGACCGGGCCAATCACCATCTGAGTATTTGCTTCCAATGGAAAACAAGGGAGCTCTTAAGCTTCGGCCGCTGTGGCAAAGTATGCGAGGTAAGAATCCCCCGTAATCATGACCAGGCTGTCCGTGCCTTTTTCCCCGTTGAACCATTTTTCCGTCACCCTCCTCCAGTTTCTGGCCTCCCCGCGTCTGCAAGCTTCTCCCTCACCCCCATTATGTCGCCGAGTCCCGAGGTTGAACAGGTGTGTTACTTCTCCTTTTGTTTGGCTTGAAAACGCCCTCTGCGATCCGTCCTAATGTCCGCTTGAAACTGCTCGGAAACATAGATCGTTATATGCGTCCCTCTTCAGGATTTGGAATGGCCCTTGTGCAGAAGCAAAACAGATTCTTGGTAGAAAAAATGATTAACTTTAAGGTTAAAGAGCTAAAGAAGGGTTGTATTGTAAAACTTGATTCTTCCATGTGTTCTTTGAAGTTTGGGGTGAAGTTGCCAAATTTAGAAGACTTGACTATGTCAAACAGGAAATTGGATACCAGGAGTTAGTATTTGCTTGTTGCAAGGTACTACCTGATGACATTGTCAATGAAAGTTGTTTGAAATAGTTGAGAATATGGAATTACACAGATTTATTTACAACTTCCATTTTTGGTGCACATTAAAAATGGTCATCAATTTTGTTATTATAAGTAAATGAGATGTCACACACGTAACCAGCAAAGTCACACAGTGACCTGTACTTAGTGATTATAAATTTGTTAATTACCAAGTAATGTTTGCATGTACTTTTATTACCAACATTGTTGTAATGCCAAAATACCAAGTCTTTCTGAAATAAATATAAGAATGGTGAGTAACAAAAATATTCACAGTACATTTTACAGTTGAAGGTTTGAATTCGTAAAAACCCCCTTTTGTATTGAGGTCACAAACGTTGACCGAGCTTTATTGCCCCTCATGACCCAAAAATTAAATCAATCTGCGAAAAAGTGGAAACGTGATTTTTTTTAGGATTGGGTCTATAGGTTATTCCTTATACATAAAGTAATAACAGAATGGGTTTATTGCCAAAACAGCATGTTTTCCCATTTTCGGTCAACAAACGTGGAACGAAGAATGGCCCCAATCTGTAAAGTTAACACCAATATTTCAATCAATTGGCTGCGAGAGCTAAAAACGTGAATTTGTAAGCCCCCAGAGAGTACTGTGTACCAATTAATTATTGGTTCGACCCCAAAATGGGGCACATTTTCGATCAACTTCCCCAAACCAAATTATCCTTTTGCCCTATATTTCATGGGCGCAAATGAGAAAAATAGTAGCTTTCTTCTGATACCAAAAGTTGACTACTTCCGAGGTAAATCTGGGGCTTATGGGGACGAGGCAATTAGTGATCGGGCCATGGACCTTTAAATATCTTGGGGTTATTCACTTTGGAAATTTTTGTTCCCCTAATTAGGTGAATCAGAGATTTCCCGATGAGGGCGCACGGTCATTTTCAAAAAAAAATTGTTTGTTTTTGCCTATGCATAATGCTGTCCAGTGTCATATAATAACTGTTTGAAAATAACTAAGCTACAAAACAAAAGTCCTTCTCATATAGAAAAATAACAAATTTTGTTATTAAAATTCCGGATCCGGAATTTCGGCACTGTACACTGTGAATAAATATTAAACGGCCATGAAAACAAAAAATTATGATTATCTGTAATTTGTATTAAGCGTTTTAGGCGACCCCCTATCTTAGCCTTCCTGACCAGAGATATTTTAAGTACTGCACAAAAAATTATTATTATTTTCAAAATCTCTGAATCAGCCTTTAATAATGACATGTGTTTAGTACATCACAGTACAGTATAGGGTGGATTATGGTAAAGCACCCTCTGGTTTTCCTTTACACTCATGATTATCCCTGTGCTTTATTTCATTGACAGAGTAATGCACTTGATACAGAGAATGGCAAGGGCGGATACCAGGATTTGGAAAGACGTAAACATAAACGGGGGGCTGAAACGCTAAACTTGTCAAAATGGGCTGATTAACAAGAGTTTTTGCAGGAAAGTTTCTGGGAGGCACGTGACCAAATTTCAAAGGTCAAATGTTAAAGGTCAAAGTCCCAAAAATGTGTTTTAAAAAAAGTCATTGTTTTGTTGGCAAATTGCACACAAGACAGCTAACTCTTTTAATTGTTCATATAAGCTTTGCATTTGAATAGATTCTATAAGTGGCCCTCGGGCAGGAGTATTTTGAATATAGACAGTGTTAGAGTGCGGGGGTAATAAGACTTTGTGTAGGTTGTAGTGTTGTCAAGCAAAACCTTCCATGATCTACATGTCAAATTGACATGATTTCAACCACATAATGTGTGCCTGGGGGTGGAAGAAATGCGGGCAATGCCATTCCAAAATAAAAAAAAAAATAATAGTGCAAGTTAAAACTTGCAAGATCCCCATGGTGAGAAGCAGCAAATATGACAAATGAGCTACATTTAAATGTGAAAATAGTGATGAAAAGGTGCATGGGTATAGTGGCTATTACTGACAGGCACCATACACATTATACACATTTCATCAAATTTTGATATTGGGATATGGTAGATCAACCTAATATGGTTTTAATCAGTAACCAAGTTACCTACCGAAATGGAAAACACACAAACACACACCACACTGTCTGTCGCAAATCCCCATGGGTTGCAAACCAGAAGATAAAAAAAATGTCTACAATAATTTTTATATAGAGCATAGAAGCAAGTAAATGATTTTAATGTATATGATGATGTAGGAGGAAATAGGTCACACTTTTTGATAAAGTCCAAATATCCGAATCTGCCACACGACACCTTTTGGGAAATGTCCATTTAAAAACAAAATCCACAATCTTAAAAACAAATCATGGGCCTGCTTTCTACACCTTTCAAACAGTTAATTTTTAAAAATTTAAATTCAGCAGATTCGGGTTCTGGCATGGGAAAGAATTTTTGTTGATTCTTTGAAGACCCCATGTTTAAAACCCTCTTTGGGTTTGACATAAAAAGTTTTGTTTTTTAACCACTTTTTTATGAGCAATTTTGATGGGCTTCTTTAGTGAATCAAACATGTTTTGTCAACTGTACTTATTTATATAAATTGTTTATAGTTTTCTGCGTAATAAAAATTTCAAACCCCTGTTGGCTGCCAATTACCCCATTTAGACTTGTAATGGTGACACATTGAAATGTCTTATTGCATTCTGGGTTATTTTCTAGATTGCTTTGGGATATAATCTATCTAGCTCATTCCATGTTCAACTCTTCTACAGCACCCTTTAAACCAATGCACTATCACTCCACCCTCATTATACCGCCTTAAATTGAGATAAAAAACTAAGGCCTGCCAAACATGTCTAATTTAATTAATTCCTCATGTAAATAATGTTGAAGATTTGGTTGTATAAGAATGTTTATACTTTTCTTATGATAAAATGTCACTAACTCATCCATAGCTTTAGCAAGGTGACCGACTTAGCATTGTGGGTGATTTGGAGGCATTCGATAACATGTGGTTTTGCTAAGGAAAAATGGATGTAACTAACTTTGTACACATCTAATCACATTGTGGGCAATGTGGCTGATTTGAGAAGGTGGGTTTGCAATACTTTTGTGTTCTCATTTGGGATGTTTGCAAAGAAGCACAACATTTACTGAACAAAAAAGTTACCAAAATAAGCTGCTCTTGAAGTTGCAATCAAATTCTTTCAGCATGTTATCTTCGACTGTTAGCAATCAGAGGCGGACACATGTTGGGGGGGGGGGGCATAGGGGGCATTTTCCCCCAAATTGTTTGCCTCCCCCCCAGTTGGCCCCCTGGCTCTGAAAGAAAATTGGCCGGCCAATAATTTAAAAATCAACAAGTGATTTTGGACCAAAATTGGTGAAAAATCTCTAAATTTTATATTTTGCCACCCCCCAAGAAGGAAAGGGAATTTAACTCCCCCCCCCCACAACATTTACTTTCCCCCCATTTCCCCCAGAAACAGAGGTCTGGCACCCCACTGTTAGCTAATCGCGGTGAACTGCATGGCTCTTGATGGTAAACAATACACGGGGATTCTGCAGAATTATCCTTTCTTAATGCGAAATAGACACTATTAAAAGTATTGTTTTCACCTTTAAAATATTATACTGGACAAAGGCAGAATTATATTGCAGTTAAAAAGATGGGAACCAAATATCCACAAAATATCCGTACTAAGTATGATTTTACATGTCAATATAGGTTTTCCATTTGGCAGCTTGCATTGCATCTTCAACTACTGGTAAAACTACCCTAATTTTACGGATTGGTACAAACATAAAAATAATCCTTTATGGTTTTAGTGAACCATTTTGACATGAAGGAGTTTTTTTTTTTGGTGTAGGCCACCTCCTAGCGGGTGCCCGGGGTTTTACATTGCCCCAAGTTTGGGGGTGGTCACTGGGGAATTGACCCCTTTCCCCCTCATTTTTCGGTATCAGGCGGGACGAAGCTCAGTCGGGTGCGGGTCTTGGATTTGCGCGATGTTTGTGCGGCCGGGATTTGTATTGGGGGGGCGTGGGGCGGGGGATGTGCTCCCTCCCTACGGCGTTCGAGACTTAGTTGTTAGGGGGGCCAAGGTTTATTTTGGGTGTCACGTGTTGGCTTACTAATAGGTGTACAAGACTGCTATTGGCCCGCAAAGAGGCTTAGTTAGTTATGGTGTTCTTGTGGAAGGGAGGGGGGTAAGGAGGAGGGCGGAGGGGCCCGTAGTTGTGGGGGGGGGGAGGCCGCCGAGGGAGGTAAGGAGAGGTGGGGGGGGACGGTCTAGTGGGGGGAGGTGCTCGCAGCCTTTCTCCTCCCGATCGTCAGCACGGTTATCTGGTGGCGCGCGGCTTACTGGTGGTCGACATTCTCCGTGACCCCTGACAGGGTTTAGAGGCTATCCATCCCCTAGGTTATGTGTGACGGCGTATCCGTGGTTAGGCAGCGGCGTGTTTTTTGGGGGCTCGCGTCTTTATCTCTGCGTCTTGCGTGGCGGGGGGTGCGCGGGTGACGGTTGCTTTATTTTCTCGCCTTAATTTTTTGTTTCACTCTTCTACTATATCCCGAGGGCCGGGTGGGCCGCCCGGCGATCCTTTGTTCGGCTGGGTCGCTGAGGTGTTGGGGTTGGGTCCATCGCCAGGCAGTTTCGGCTGTGGGGAGATTCGGGTGGAGATTGGATGTGAGTGAAGGGCCGCTCCGGGGGGGGCGGGCCGTTACCGGTTTACAAATGGGGCTCCCCCCGGGCCCCTGGTGGTGCGCGCATGCCCACCCCGAGGGGTGTTGAGGGGATGCTGGTGCTGTCGGGAGTTCCTTGGTCCCGTGTTATGTTCTAGTGCTAAACTACCGGTCCTTTGCATTACTTTCCGCCCCCCTGAGCCTCTTGGGCGTGATGGGGCGGAGGCCTGGCCTACGGGCACTGAAGCCGCACGCGTGGTGTGCCGGGAGGGGCTGGTTGCAGGTGTGTCTGGCCGGTACGTTCCACTCCTGTTGGGGAAGATGGCCAGGGGGCGGGCTAGACGGCGGGCCGGGCGTGGTGTGGGGCTCCGTCCGGGGGGTTGCCGTCTGGGTCGGGTAGGGGCATGGGTGGAGGGGGGGAGCGAGGGTGGAGGTACAGGAGGGGCGGGGGGGAAAACCTCGGGGTCGGAGGGTAGTGAGGGGAGGGAGTAGGTAAGGCGAGAGTTGAAGGGGGGGGGCGGGGGGGAGGGGTGGAATCGAGGGGGGGGGGTGGGGAGGGGTCGGGTTGGGCTGTGGTATGGGGAGGGGCTGGGGGGGGGAAAGCGGCTCGAGGGGGGGTAGGCCGGAGGGTTGATTGTTTTTTTTGTTTCGGTTTTTAGTTGTCCATTGTGAATTTAGGTGTATAAAAAAATTGGATAAAACTATCCAATTTGACAAGACACAAATGGCCTAACAAATATGTAAACTTACAGGGCATTTACTAATGGTCAGGTAAAGATTTCTAAGGGTGTGGTCCCCGGGGGATTCAGTCTTCATAGACAAGGGGGGGGTTCATCCTGTGTCAAGAATCCACGTAAAAAAAGGGTAGTTTTTCAGGTCAGGACGTACGTAACGTAAAGTGAAAAGGAAAAAGGGTCTAAAAAATAACCCGAAATCAAGGAAAAAGGGTTATATTTATAAATGAGGACCTTACGCACTTAGGGTCCATATCATTTTCAGCATAAAAAAATTAAAAAGTGTTCCGGAAAAAGTCTGTACTTGCCTCAAAATCTGTGGCTTCAAATCCCTCCAATTTCAAAATTTCGACGCTACCGCGCGCGGTAAAGAAACAAATACACATGATTTTAGTACAGGCCTATGGTTGAGATTGAGAAAGAAATGACGATCCTTTTGTGATTGCCTGATATGTCACTATACCAAAAAATGTTCTATATCCACTTAGTAGAAACGGGACAATGGTTTAGCAATTAAAACTCAGAAATTTATTTAAATGTCAGTAATTTCAGGTTTATTAATTTTCTTTAAATACACTTTTGGGACATTATGTGGGTGCATAATTGCGCGGATTCGGGTATTTTCAGGGAAATGACGATTTTCGCTGCGCTGCAAATGCGGAATTAAGTGCCGGAAATAAACTGTTCTCTAAATGCGAATATCTCCCGGATCCTTTAGAGGGGGGGTCCATACAAAAATGTCTTGAAAACTAATACTCAACGGTTTCCCGCGAGCCCCAGCCCCGGACGCTTACGAAACTCTCAGGAACACATTTAATTTTTGATTAGTGCAAAATAAATACCTACATGCGATGAACTTATTTAAACTGTTTATACCGTCGATCATTGGGCCTATATGCATTTAAAGTTAACCACGTGTACCAATCTCAAATGTTTTTTAAATCAAATTTGAATGATGAAAATGTTATTTCGGAAAGAAAACATGGCTTGGCATGGGTTTCGCGCCGAGAGAGGAGCGGTACCCCTCCCCACGCCACTAATATATGATTCTCTGTAACACTTTAACCCATCAAGTCTGTTTGACTTTTTATAAGGCCTATTTATCATTACCTATATTTGCTATAGTGAATCACTTACAAATTTCAAATTATTTCTCATATTTGAATGAAAATGTTGGCGGTTGGAAAGTGAAGATGGCATTGTAGCGCAATGCCGCTCAGCAGGCCATATCGTCAACTTTTTTTCGACTAGTCGTGTCGCCGTCCTGTGAATTGTTGGATACGTCCATGGCTCAAAATGCATTCACCTTTTAAAGATACCTTTCCTAGGATACATATCCTGGCTGAAAAAAATAACTTTCCCCAGATATTTGCTGAATTACACCAAGCTCAGACAAGCCCTCTGGTTTATGTCCAAAAAGAATAATGGTTTGGGTTTTTACGTATAAAGGTGGTCATAATAGCATCAATAACGTGTTTAGGGTAGGGAGAAAGAAAGACAAATACTGTTAGGATGCAAAATTCGGCTAATGATATTGTTTAGGGGCGCAAATTCCATCAAGTACTGTTTGGTAGCTAACTTGCGCGTTGATACGGTTTAGGGGTGAAAATCAAGCTTCGAAAATATGTATTTAGGTGTGATTTTTGACTTGCTTGGACACGGATGATACCCCCCATGTCATAGGAAGTGGCCCCCCCGGGTGGGTTGGTCAGATTGGAATTTGTATGTTACTCTCAATCTTACTGGTGGTAATAGAGCAAGTTCTTTTTGGGACCCTAAACTTCTGATCCCTCCCGGGTGCGGTCCATCAGGACCAAGAGTGTCAGGATGAAAGCAAAGTCATTTCACTTAAAATGTCTGTAGCCTTACAAAACAAAAAAATTATATTCCCGTTCAGCATGCTCTATCTGCACGATTCACCAGAGGTTTGGAACCAGGGCCTGAAACCATCCCATTTGTTCACATCAAATATAGAGAACTGAATGAGGAGGATTTTTACACTTGGCAAGAAAAAATCTAACACACAGGTGAAATTTTACCAGCAGGTACTAATGGTACATGTAAATTTATGAAGAGTTCTAAGGGTTTACACTGTAAAAAATGGTTTTGTCTTGGCAAAAGGACAATGTATGTGTCATCAATTTTGAGACATGTATCTTTTAGACACAAATGTCATGTCTCTGCCCAGAACACTAATTTACAAAGTTTTTACTAAGATTTTATCTAGACCACGTTGGTTTTGTAGATGTGTCTTTTGTCATCAATCTGGAGACATGTCTGGCTAGAAGATGTGTCTTGGTCTTAGATCATGTTTTTATTGGTTCTTTTTCTTTTTATTTTTAGTTGAAGACAGGTCCATTGCAAGGACATGTTTACTAAATTACCATGATGGCCAAGACACCATTTGACAGGGTTAGTGGTCAGATTTTGAATTTGGAGTTACCCTCCATCTTACTGGGGTATCGAGCAGTTCTTTTGGGAACCTAAACTTGCTGAGCCCTCCTGGGGGTCCAACAGGGAAGGATTGTCATGATGAAAGCAAACAGTCACTTTCACGTGAACTATGTTAGCCCTTACAACAACAAAAAATGATTATTCCTGTTCATGCTTCCATCTGCACTGATTCACTAGAGGTTGGTCACAGGCCCGCAAAACATCCCCATTATAGAACATAACAACTTGTTATAAATTCCGGGATCCGGAATTTATTTTCGGCAATGTACAAGGTGCATAAATATTAACTGCATGAAAACAAAAAATCTGATGCATCTGTAAAACTTTTAAGCTAAGAGTTGTTAGGAGACTATTCTTAGTTCTGGATGGACTATTTCTAATACTGCACAAAAAAGTATTATATTTCAAAATCTCTGAATCAGCCTTAAGTACTGACATGTGTTTAGTACATAAATTAATGTATAGGGTGGGATTCTGGTTCCAAAGCACCCTCTGCGTTTCATTACATCATGCTATATAATGGGCTATGTCATTGAACAGAGTAATGCCCTGATACAGAGAATGGCCAAGGCGGATTCCAGGATTGAAAGACGTCAAAAATAACGGGGCTGTGAAAAGCTAAATTGTCCAAAAATGGGCTGATTTTAAAAGAATTTTGCAAGGAATTCTGGGAAGGCACGGGCCCAAATTGCCAAAGGTCAAATTGTAAATTCAAAGGTCCCCAAAATGTGTTAAAAAAGTATGTTTGTGGCAAATGCACACAAGGACATCTAAAACTCTTTTTAATTGTCATATTAGAATTGCATTTGAATAGAATTCTATTTAAGGGCCCTCTGGCAGGAGTCATTTGAATATTAGACAGTGTTATGAGTGTGGTTAACTAAGGACTGTTGTGTAGGTGTAGTGTTGTCAAGCAACTACCATGATCTAATGTCAAATTGACATGATTTCAACCACATAATTGTGTGCCTGGGGGTGGAAGAAAATGCGCAATGCAATTCAAAATAAAAAAAAAAAATAATAGTGCAAGTTTTAAAAACTTGCAAGAAGATCCCCCTGGTGAGAGCAAAATATGCAAATGAGCGCATTATATGTGAAACTAGTGATGAAACAGGGCCATGGGTATTACTGGACAGGCACCAATACCCATTATACCACGTTCTCAAATTTTGATATTGGGATCTGGTAGATCAACCTAACATGTTTGTAATCAGTAACCAGTTAACCTAACCGAAATGGAAAACAACACACACACACACAACACTGTTGTCGCAATATCCCCCTGGTTTGCAAACCAGAAGGATAAAACAATGCTACAAATTAATTTTTATATAGAGCATAGTAAGCAAAGTAAAATGATTGTAATGATTATGATGATTAGGAAATCGGCAACTTTTTGATTAAAGTCCAAAGTATCCGAAATCTGCCCCACGACACGTTTTGTGGAAAGGTCCATTTAAAACAAAATCACCATCTTTACTTCAAAACAAATCATGGGCCTGCTTTCTATACACCTTTCAAAAGTTAATTTTTAAAACATTTAAATTCATGCGGATTCTGGTTCTGGCATCTGGAAAGAATTTTGTTGATTCTTTGAATGAAGGACCCATGTGTGATAAAACCTACCTTTGGTTGAAATATAAGTTTTGGGTTTTTAACCCTTTTTTCTGAGCAATTGATGGGCTTCTGTATTGAATAAAAACATGTTTTGTCAACTGTAATTTATTTAGATACCAATTGTTTTATAGTTTTCTGGTTAGATAAAATTCAAACCCTTTTGGCTTCCCATACCCCATTAGACTTGAATGGTGACCACATGAAATGTGCTATGCATTCGTGGTTATTTTCTTAGATTGCTTTGGATATTAATCTCTCTAGCTCATCCATGTTCACTCTCTACAGGCACCTTGAAACCAATGCACTAATCACATCCCCCTCATATACCTCACTTAAATGAGGAATAAAAAATACATGCCTGCCAAACTGTCTAAATTTAATTAATTCCTCATGTAAAATGCATGTGAAGATTTGGTTATAAGAATTGTTATACTTTCTGATAAAATGTCACTAACTCTCCATAGCTTTAGCAGGTGACCGACTTACGCATTGTGGATGATCTGGAGGCATTCGATAACCTGTTGTTTTGATAAGGAAAATGGATGTTAACTAATTTGTACACATCTAATCACATTGTGGGCAATGTGGCTGAGGGAAGAAGTGGGTCTTGCAATTTTATTTTGTTCATCTTTGATGTTTGCAAAGAAGCCACAACATTTACTGAAAAAAAAAAAACAAAAAGTTACAAAAATAAGCTGCTTGCAGTTGCATCAATTCTTTCAGCAGGTTATTTCCACTGTTAGCAATCAGAGGCGGGCACCATGTTGGGGGGGGGGGGGGCCTAGGAGGGCATTTTCCCCCCAAATTTTTTTCTTGCCTCCCCCCAGTTTGGCCCCCTGGCTTAAAGAAAATGGGGGCCAATAATTTTAAAATCAAAGTGATTTGGACCAAAAATGGTGAAAAAATCTCTAAATTTTTTAATTGTGCCCCCCCCCAAGGATTTCAACTCCCCCCCCCACAACATTTTTACTTTCCCCCCCATTTCCCCCCCAGAAAAAGGGTCTGGCACCGCCACTGTTAGCAATCGGCTGTGAACTTGCATGGCTGATGTGGTAAATAACTGGAATTCTGCAGGACTTATCCTTTCTTTTAATGCGAAATAGACACTATTAAAAGATGTTTTCACCTTTTAAAAGATAGACTGGACCAATCCCGGCAGACAGATTATACTTAGCAGTTAAAGATGGGACGAAAAATATCACAAAATCATTACTAAGTATGATTTTACACTGCTAAATATATGGTTTCCTATGGGCAGGCTTGCATGCATCTTCAAACTACTTGTAAAATTACCTAATTTTACGGATTTGTACAAACAAAAATAATCCTTTGATGTTGTATTGAACCATTTTGACCTGGAGAGGGTTGTGTTTTTAGTGTGTCCATTGTTGAATTTAGGTGTATAAAAAAATTGATAAACTATCCATTTGACAAGAACAAAGCCTAACAATATGTAAAATTGACAGGCATTTACAATGGGAAATGTAAGATTTTAAAGCGGTGTGGTCCCAGGGGGGATCAGTCCTTAATAGGAAAAGGGGGGATCATTCCTTTCGAATCCCTGTGTATCCAAGAATCCACGTAAAAGGGTAGTTTTTTCAGGATCGGAAGTACGTACGGAACGTGAAAAGGGTATTAAAATCACCCGAAATCAAGAAAAAGGGTTTATTTTCTAAAATGAGGACTTACGCATATTAGGGTACAATTCGTTTCGCATAAAAAATTAAAAAGTCGTTCCGGAAAAGTCTGCTCTGCCTTCAAATTTGCTTCAAATCCCTCAATTTCCAAATTTTCCGCGCTACGCGCGCGGTGTAAAGAAACCATACACCAGATTTTTAGTACAGGCCTTATTGGGTTTTTGAGATTGAGAACTGACGACTCCTTTTGTGAATTGACTGATTATGTCGCTATACAAAATTGTTCTATATCCTGAGTCCATGAAACGGACATGGTTTAGGCATTAAAACTCATATTGATTTAAATGTCAGTCAATTCTAGGTTTTTAATTATCTTAAAAGTACTTTGGGCATAATTTGGTTCGCATAATGCGTCGGAGTTCGGTCGAAATTTTCAGGAAAATGCCGATATTAATTCGCGCGCTGCAAATGCGGATATAAGTGCCGAAAATAACGTTCTCTAATGCGAATTCTACCGGATCCTATAGACCCAATACCAAATGTCTATAAGAAAACTAAATACTCAGGGTTCCGCTCCCACCCCGTGCCCGCTACGAACCTCCATGACGGCGGTTTATTTTATATTATTTCAAATAAAACCTTACATGCATGAACTATATTTAACTGTTTATACCGTCGATACATGGTGGCCTATATGCCAAGTTTAAAGTGTCCCACTTACAATATCCATTGTATTTTTTAAATTAAATCAAATTTCATGAGAAATGATTTCGGAAGCAACATTGCCTTGGGCATGGGTTTCGCGCGAGAGAGGAGCGGTACCCCCTGCCACGCCCACTTACTAGTGAAGTCTCTTCACACTAACCCATCAAGTCTGTTTTACTTTTATAAGCCTATTGTATCATACCTATATTTTGCTATAGTGAATCACTTACAACATTTCAAATTCTTTCTTCATATTTGCATAAATGTGCGTGTTGGAAGTGAAGATTGCATGTATCGCAATGGCCCCGCTCAGCAGCCCATATCGTCACTTTTTGCGACTTAGTCGGTCGCCGTCCTGTGAATTGTTTGGATACGCCCTGGCCAAAGCATGCCCTTTAAATACTTTTCCTCGGATACATAGCCTGGCGGAAAAAATACTTTCCCCCAGAGATTTGTCATGGAATACCCAAGCTCAAACAAGCCTCTCTGGTGTCCCAAAGAATATGTTTTTTGGGTTTTTACGTATATTATGGGTCATAATACATCAATTACTTGCTTAGGGTGGGGAGAAAGACCAATACTTTTAAGGGTATGCAAAATTTCGGCTACTGAAAATACTTGTTTAGGGGGGCGCAAATTCCGCAAGTCTTGTTTAGGGTAGCTAATTGCGCTGCTTGATATTGTTTAGGGGTGAAAATTCAAGCTTCGAAAATATGTATTTAGGGTGATTTTTGTGATTGCGTGACACGGAGGATACCCCTTGTCATAGATTGAAGTGGCCCCCCCGGTGTTGGTCAGATTTTGAATTTGTATGTTACTCTCAATCTTACTGGTGGTAATAGAGCAAGTTCTTTTTGGAACCCTAAACTTTTCCTGATCCCTCCCGGGAGTCCCATACAGGACAAGAGTGTCATGATGAAGCAAAGTCACTTTCACTTAACATTATGTTACCCTTACAACAACAAAAAATTATATTCCGTCATGCATGCTTCTATCTGTCACCCGTTCACCAAGGTTGGTAACCAGGCCTGCAAACATCCCATTTGTCACATCAAATCTATGATGACCTGAATGAGGAGATTTTTACACTTGGCAAGAAAATCAACAACATGTTAAATTTAACAAGCATTTACTAATGGTACATGTAAATTTAGAAGATTTCTAAGGGTAACTGTAAAAATGGTGTCTTGGCAAAGAACTGAATTGTGCCATCAATTTTTGAGACATTTATCTAATTTAGACACAATGTCATGTCTCTTTTTTGCAAGACACGACTTTACAAGTTTTTATCTAGATTTTATCTAAGACACTTTGGTTTCCAGTAAGATGTTTTCCCCCCCTTTTGTCTCAATCTGGAGACATGTCTGGCTAGAAGATGGTCTTTGTGTCTTAGATCATGTTTTATTGGTTCTATTTCTTTTATTTTTATTGTTGTTCTTTGTTTTATTTTTCATGCTTCAAATGTTTTTACTAAAATTACATGATGGCCAAGAACCATTTTACAGTGTATTGGTCAGATTTTGAATTTGTATGTTACCCTCAATCTTACTGTTGTAATAGAGCATTCTTTTGGGAACCCTAAACTTCTATCCCTCCGGGGGTCATACAGGACAGGAGTGTCCTGATGAAAGCAAGTCACTTCACTTTGAACTATGTTAGCCTACAAACACCAAACTGATATTCCTGTCATGCTTCCATCTGCACTGATTCACTAGAGGTTGGTAACCAGGCCCGCAACATCCCCTTTGTCACATCAAATCTACGATGACCTGAATGAGGAGATTATTACACTTCCCGCAAGTCAATACAGTTTCACACCTTCTGTTACTGTTGACATTCTTTTCCGATTTTGCTTTGAAACCATCGCCTCCTGGAGCAGTAAATATAAACCTTGAGTGCATAACCAAAAGAAAACACCAGTTGCCCTCAACCTTAGATCACGCAGCGGTTCCTCCCAGGAGATAACGGGTATATCGCTAGCTTTCAGATGACCTCAAAGGAAATCTCAAGATCAATCTCCAAAAATACTGATCAGAGTACTCAAATCATTTCCTGAAATCATTTTCAATATTGCATGCGTATTTCAAACCTGCTATGATTATTTTAATGCCTTTTGTCGTAAAAAAGATGATATTAGAATTGTGCTAACTCATGCGTCAAGGTTATAAAGTTAGCACACCATACAATTGGTATCGGTTTCTTTATGCACTAAGGTTCTTCTCACCGCCCTAGTATTGTTTTTATTTGCTGAGATGTGCCGGTGTGTAAATCTCTACTTGAGCGGCGCCCGTAGATGGAAACATTTTATATGGATTCTTCATGTACTCTGTGCATACAAACCTGAGTGTTTTGCCATGTCGGATATAGACCTCAGTATGACGTAAATTGAATGCGGGAGAGCTATGGCAGATGTGCTTAATAGTTTGTGTGGGTGGGGTCCGCACAGGCATATGTTGTGGAGTTAGGTATGTACGTCCTGGGCAGACCAAAACCAAGTAATACATGGCCATCACTAAAAATAAAGGAAAAGACAACAATTAATTACAAATGCTAGGAGGACTATCAGGATTTTTGTGCTTTCATACATATATTTAAAGGTCCATGCCGATCGCTAATAAGCCTCGTCCACAGAAGCCCCAGATTTACCGGAAGTGGTCAACATTTCGGTTATCAGAAGAAAGCTACTATTTTTCTCATTTACCCGTGGAATCTTAGAGCCAAGATGTTTGGTTGGAATTTATGAGCGAAAATGTGACCCATTTTGTAACCATATTAATTTTACCCAGTACTCGATGGGGTTTTCAAAATCATGCGTTTTAGCTCTCACTTAAACCGGGTTGAAATATTGGCGAAACTTTACAGATGGGTTTTTGAGTGAAGGCCAATCTATCAAGATGAAAACTTCATTACTCCTAATTCGGGCCATCCCCCTTTAACAATCCTGTAGGCAGGATACATTTTGAGGTGCAGATTTTTTCAAGGGGGGGAGGGTAGATTTGAAAATCTGCCAAAGTATGATAACAATCACTAAACCCCAAAAGTGAATTAGATCATGGTTTGGGGAGTTTTTGACATTCTGGGCATTAGGAAGTGGAGGACTGAATACTTTCCTGGCAACAAATATTTTCTACTCTCTATAGACCTTGTCCTTCCCCATTTCTCCCTACCTATGACAGTCTGCTATCCATCAGGGGCTCTGGCCTTCTGCGTATGGTAAGGGTTAAGGTTTATAGGGTCGGATCTATAAGGTTCACACTCCCCCGGGGTTTCAGGTTAGGTTAGTTTAGGGTCAGGATGGTCACCAACCATTGAGAGTCCTGTATTAATATCCCTTTGAAGAATGTTATGTCCAGAATCCATAATTGGAGAAGGGTGCTTGTGTTGACTCTTAGCAGATAAGGGGGAACTGAAAGGGAGGAGTAAAGTTGGGGATTTGGCAACGTGGACTTTTACCAAAATCTTACGCTTTTTTCTGACAAAAAGCATAAAAACTACCTTTTTGGGAGGGGGGCATTTTCCCCCCCACCCTCCCCTGTTAATCGGGCCAGCTTGGAAAACCCTAACTTCCAGACAATAAGAAATAGCTGGTTTGGAGACAATTCCAGGCAATTAAATTCTATTTTGGTTACAATATCACAATATCAAAATTATTCGATTTTTAAACTATTCATGTGTTTTTCTGGTTATTGCTTGATAGAGTGTGATAACCTCTGAGTAACCCAATCAATAAGCCTTTCATATAGCTCTACAAACCATTAATATAAGCTAGTCTGATTGGCTAAATACATTGTTAACTCTGTATGTAAGCCATAAAATTGCCCAGTCATCGTGTCAGTCTAACTGTAAATATCTTTTAACCCAGAAGGACCTTACAAAATTTTTATTTTTTGGTACATTTCTGGAACTAATCGCATTTAAGCTAAAGCTACCATGCCATCACTCAAAGCACAGCTGTAGTAACCAATATATGACACTTTCAGCATCGCTATGGTTCCCAAGGAAGACCTTGTTATACAGGTGCTACAGGCAAGGGTACAAGCTTATGGAGACGTCTCACGTAACCCTCAACAATGGCTGTTTTTATTGCCACGCACAAATAGAAAAGGAGGGCAATTCCCGTCGAGTCTCTATGCCACATAGAATCTAATTAAAAACATCTTTTTCAATTTTGGTGGGCTGGTGTATGGACGGTTTAAGTACCGTCACCGCTAAGGAAACAATATGTGTTGTGGTGGTTCCATGTGTTTATTGCAGGGTTGGGTCTTGGCTGGTTTCATATTGGTAATTCGATATGGCTGAAATGAAACATCATCTTGATCTGAGTGGAACGTTGCTTGCCAGAGTGGTCCCTTTGTCCTGATGCCACTGATTTGTAGTGTTTATGTTTATATGGGAAGACATGTTTGGTGGCAGGTACCCGCAGGGTACGCCCATAAAGTCAGCCAGCCGTTCCCCTTGCATGCCCCACTGTTAAATATTTTGCATAAATATTATTTAGACTAAGAAAGAATTGGGGTTGAATTTTTGCCTTACCACAAAGATGCCGTGAAGTCTATTGTAATGGTGTAGTGGGTTTTTGGGTTTACTGATTGTGGACGGGCAGAGAAATTTTGTTATTCTACCCTATGCATCTAAACCATTGCCAATGAACTTCCATTTGTAGGTTGGTAGAGCATTGGGGTCGGTGCTGTAGTTTTCTGGCAGGTTGGTAAATGTTAATGAGCTCATTTGCATATTTCCATAAAAGAAATGTGTCTAGTCGACCTCTACTACCCCCAACCAACTCTATTAAAGAACAATACAAGCATTTTTTTTCCAAATTCAAAATGCCCATTTTGTCTCTAAAATGCTAGTGTTTGGGTCATATCAACACCTTTATATTACTTTCTTTGCGAAAACAGACATTAAGCCTTTGAAAGCATCTTCGAGATCGCATTTACAACTGTTTTTTTTTTTTTTTTTTTAATAAAAGTTGGGATCCCGACTTTTAATTAGTGAACAAGCATAAAAATCATATTTTCTTGACAAATACGGCGTGTTACGCTTACCATTTACTACAACATTTCCATACACCGTGCAAAAAATGACTTTGATGAAAATTGGTTGTGCGCCATTTGTTTACATTGTGAAAAATCCTTATAGTGTGGGACTTTAACTTCTACTTGGTAGGGTGGTTAAAAAAAAAAAAGAGCAGATGAGTCTGGTAATTCAGGCCCATAACCAGGGCTGGGGGGGGTTCCTGGGCTGGCTACTGCCTTCATTGCGGATGAAGCCTATTTTCATTTTGATTAGTCCACTTGGTTTTGTAAGGTAATATCATGAAATGTTTGGGCAAAATGTTTCAAAGATACTGATAAGAATGTGGTATGGTTTAACCAGAGTATAGAATCACTATTTTGATTGGTTACTCAGAGGGCTTTCTCATGTTGTGTCCTGTATGAGGCCAATCAGCAACCGATTGTTTGGCGGTATGCCCTGCCGGGGGTTCACAGCTTTATGCTTCTTCCAGTGATCCGATTTCCATAAACGAGACCATAATCCTCATTTTCCCCCATCTTTTATCTTGGAAAAACAAACCTGCTTTTGCGCCTGAATCCCCCATGTTGCTACTCTAAATAGTGCTTGGTCGCTTGCACGCAGTGTCCCCTTTGTAAGGGTTAACAGACACAAACATGTTAAAGGAAAGAACGGGAGGGAATCCATGGTGCCCATGAAATCATACGCATCATTTCAGATGATGGGGGGGAGTTTGTACATTGTATACCACCTGACCATGAAATACTATCTTTGTTTGTCATAATACCTATCTTCAGTAATAGCATGTATGGGGTTTCTTTCATGTCTTGGTCTTGTAGATAATAAAATAGAAGAACATTGAGTGCAAATGATCAGTTACGCGCCCATCTGTGTAAGGTTGAAATACCTTATCAAATCCATTATGTAATGCGATATATTAAAACGCACAAAAAAAAAAATCAACATATTGCGAGTTTTATTCACAAGATCGTGTAAAACAAGAAGAGAGTTAACAGTTTTTAACACGTGTGGACGTGTTGATCAACTGAATCAACAATGTTGACTAAATTTATCTTAGTAGATACGGTGTTTATATCTGTCTCTGTGAAGTTTTGTACAGAAAAAAATCCAATATGGTATTGAAGGAGTTGTATGCACGTATATTTTTTTAAAAGGTCACAATTGACGATGATTGAGATATTGATAAACTTTGTTTATTGGAGTGTTCACTGATTTACAATCAATGTCTAGTGCTTCTCTCGCAACAGATATGATTAGTTTTAAAGTCAGGTGTTTTCTGCTAGTCACCAAATAGATCACATTGTTAGCTTTAAAAAATGCCTACTTTGACAAGGCATGGCAAAACAAATCTTAACACAGGTGGAACTGAACTTGAAAGTAGACCCAGGATCACACAAGTATTCAGATTTGAAAAAAGGTGAAAAGAGAAAGTGGAAAGTAATGTGGCTGAGTGAGTTTGTCCCAGGGGGGGGGGTTACTCAGTGGAAAAGGGTAGGTACATATGTGCGCCGATATGGGTCACATTTTCAAAAAAAAAAAAAAAAAAAAAACAATTTGGTCACTATAAACATGGGTCGATATTTTTACCTGGCGGACGCACACCTGTACCCAATTTTGGTTGGAAAAGGGTAGGTACATATGTGCCGCCGATATGGGTCACATCTTCAACCCCTTACTATAACAATGGGTAATTTTCCCACCATGCTACTATATTGATGGGTCATTTTTTAGGTCAATGCACTATATAAATGGGTCCCCGATTTTTCAATTTATAGTCGCAATTTACTATGAAAATGGGTCAATTTTTCTGATTTTCGGTAAAATAAAAAAGCACAATGTGGGTGAAAACGAGTCATTTCTTGTTTTCAAAGTTAATATGAAAATGGGCCGATTTTGCTAAGATTACTATGAAAATGGTGCAAAATTTCAAAGCCAACTATAAGAAATGGGTCGAAATTTTGGAACCAACTATATAAATGGGTCCATATTATAAATTGTACAATTTGGTCACAATAAACATGGGTCGATTTTTTTACCTGGCGGACGCACACCTGTACCCAATTTTGGGTTGAGTACCCACCCCGGGGAGTTTGTGCTAATTTTTTTTTCACTTTTCATGTGTATCTGCTCTGCTCATTTCTGCTCACTTAGCTGAAATCAATGAATTTGTGTATCTGTTTAACTTTCTAAAAAATAATTTCCATGATCCATATAATTATTACTTTAGATAATCCTTTGTTTTAGTGAATTAAATTTATTAGCCTATTTTTTATTCACATTGAAACGAGGTTGTTCAAAGGTTTTAAACCACCAAGGTTGTCCAAGAACCCTACTTAAACAACTTTTTAGACAAAATTTAAAAAAAGTTTAAGCAAGGTACTGGAACAACACCAGTTTTTATATGTTTCACAGTTAGGGTTTGGGTTTATTTTTAGGGTTAGAATTAGGTTTAGCTGTTTGGTCAAATAATTTAATAAAATAATAATACACTGAAATGAATGAATAGGCTTACCCCACATCTAGATCAGTGTGTGACTGCCTGTTATGATTCAGCTCAATATTAGAAATACTAAGTCTTTGGTAAGTGGGTCTTAGGATGGTACCTTGGGGGATGCAGGGAAACATTTGACAATTTCAGGATTGCTTATTATACATATCTGAAAATATGACTTATGGCAATGATTACAAATGTGAATTTGTTGCACTCAAATAACTAGATGTTTTTACATACCTTTAAATGTAGCCAAGAAATATAGCAGAGTAGTGATTAACCTAGGCACAGTAATAAACAGAACACGGGAATGATTAACTTGGACACATCAAGAAGGCATGCTTCAGTAAATTGTGAGTTGAGAATAGCACAAATCAAGTGGCCTGCACAGACATACATCTTAAAGGGACACACAGTGGTGTACCGAGACAGTCGACCCAGAGGGGGCAAAATTCCCAAGTCGTCCCGCCAGAAGGGGCAAAATTCTTAAGTCGTCCTGGTGATTTGCTCCAATTAAAGACACCATCAGTGATTTATCCTAAAGAGTCAAATTATTTGAAATTTGCAGGAACAGCTTTAATAAAGCTGAATGAACCTGTGAAGAATAAACCTGTAGTATTCTTATAAGTTACTTTTTCCAACTGAAGAATTGACAGAAAAGGAAGAAAACTGCAAAGTTTAAAGATACGAATCTCCATTAAATTACATGTTGTAGTAAGTGTCCATTCGGACACTAATGAATAAAATTGCCAATTTTATCTAATCGTTATTAGGTTGCTTCTGGTCCTAACATTTGCAGGGGATGTTAGGATGTATACCAATACTTGTTACAGACATGCAAAAATCCGAGTTTTGATTATTTTTTTCAATTTTCTGATTTAGGAAATCAATGATAGTCCAAACTTGATTAAATGTGCTTGTAGTGCACGAAAAATTACCAAATTTACTTTAATTTTACTCAAATTTAGGCTGAAAGTGGTCGACATTCCCTTGAAAAGAGGGATGAAAATGCACATTATGGTCCATATCGTCCCGCTTTATCGAGCCAGAGGGGGAAACTTCCCCCCCCCCGGTTGGTACGTCACTGGGGACACAAGTTTGAAGTACACTGTCAGTATTTGTTATATCATGCTTACTTACAACAGCTTACAACCAACAGGATATAAGCAGATTGTAGACAAAATATCTCCGTCAGGTAGATACTCAACTCTGGCATTATCACAGTGGCATAACTAGACATTCAATTTGGAAGGAGGGTGGGAGGGGATTTTGTTTCTAATGTAAAAAGTATATCAGGGTATTAACAGCCACAATCCAATTAGGGTAGGTCTGATTGGTTGGAGATTACAATTAAAGCCTGAGTCAGAGCTTTCCCAAGGATGGCAGTCTAAATTTTCTAACAAATTGTGTTTTTTGCATATGCATTATGCTTGTTCACATACAGTGTGAGTAAAAAAAAACCCCTACATTCAGAATAAAAAAATAATTAAAATAGTTAAGAATTATTTTTGCTCAAATGTTTGCTTTGGTTATAAAGAGGGATAAACAGGCTTTCAGAAAATGTTTATTTGGTGTCATTTGGACTTTGGAGGAAGAAGTTATGCCTATTTTGCTGAGAGACTTAAAAATCCTGTTTGGCCGATTTTGACACAAACAAAGATGCATCGTTTACATAAAGTAGCGTGGTCTTCAGCACTGAATTTAGTAAAAACATTTAACACCATTATTATAAACGATAAGAAGGTGGATACAATTAAATGATTATAACGAATGATATCCCGAATTACAAAAAATCTTGAGTGAAAACATTTCAATTTCCCAAATAAGAAAATCAAGAGCGGTGTAAGACCACAGTTTACTTTGGTTCGCCAAGATTTCCATGGTTTTAACCATACATCGAAACTTGGGAGGTAAAGTGAAACCATAGAAGGTTTCATTCCGATTGAAATGCGATATTGGAATTTTACGTTTTGAATTAATTAATTCCATTGTTTACAGAAACTGCAGCTTAATTTCTTCTCCCGGCAATTATGGAGGTCTGAGGTATTGTAATTTTGTGTTCAAAATAATTATCCTAGAGATGTAAAACAAAAATCTCTGCAGTTTGATTATGTTCATGAAACTGACATTGAGATGAGTATGTTTAATGAATTGTATCTTTATATTTAAACAATGGTAATTTTAATTTGTTGGAAGATATTTTACTTATAATTATGTTAACACACTTGAAGCCATTTTTATTCAAACTGATATGTTTTTGTCGAGAAAGAAAAAATCGATACCATCTGAAACTGCATGTGTGATGCTTTGCTATCAAAATGTGTTTATGGTATACGTCGGTGTCACTCTCCTCTCCGCATTGTGTGGCGAAAATCGGCCAAACAGAATTTTTGTCTCTCCGCAAAAATTGACATAGTATTGCTTGTGAACCCAAAGTCCCGAAAGACCCAAATAAATTCTGATAGCCTGTTAATCCCTGTAAACAACCAAAGCAAACATTCCAAGCAAAAATAACGTTTAACCTTTGAAGAAACAATTCTTTCCTGAAATGGAGGTTTATTGACCCCACATACTATCACTGTGTGAAATAGTTTACAAACTAATTGATGTCCTTTATAGAAAATCGTACCTGTTATCAATTCCAGATCCGGAATCTTTGTTCTACAAAGTGTCCCGTGGTATTGTTCTATGTTTACTTGACTCTGCATCAAAATGAAAAATCGGATTCATCTCAAACTTTGGAATTGGCATTAAGAATGACTCTCTTAGTTTAAGGTCGACTATTTGAAGGGAAAAAAAAAAACACTTGGGCCAAAAAAAATAACGATAAATAAACTATTTTTAAAAAATTTGGGATATTTGGCAATCCACTTTGGGTCAAAACATTGTTTTTCAGCTCCACATTTAAGAAAGCCACACACCCAATCAAATCACTGCTATGGGTCTGGTCTCCTATTGTCTGTCATTCCATGGACATTATCAATCGTCAGCTTTAACACTTAAAGGTCCCATGGTCATCGCTTATACCCTCGTCCCCAGGACCCGGATTTTACGCAAAGTGGTCAAAATTTTGGTAGCAGTAAAAGCTACTATTTTTCTCACTTACCCTGTGTAGGCTAAAGATGTTTGGTTTGGATGTTATGAGCGAAAATTGCCCCATTTTTAGCCCTCATCGCAATCAGAAACTGTTGAAAGATCAACGCAAATTTACAGATGTGGTTTTGGGTGAAGGCCATTCATCAGATGAAAACTTTAATATATTAAATCGGTCAATCCCCCTTTAAAGCGGACAAGGTCTCCTGACTCCCGTTTGTAGGGGTGAGTCCAGGGGAACATATTCATAATTACTTCATGAATTTTAATTATTTCTATTAATTTCTTCTACTGACACTCCTTTGTTGGACAATGGGGTTCCTGGGGACCTGCACACTTATCTAATTAACAGGTCAATGGATTTTAATCAAGCCCGTACACAAGGAGGGTGTGCGGGGGTCGCACCCACCCCAAAATAATTCCGTAAAAGGGCAAAAGTCCACTTGTTTGATGATTTTTTGGATAAAAAGGCCATCACTTAAGAAATAAACTTGACAAGAAAATCCACTTTTTGGTGGTGAAATGTTCAAATAGTAAAACAAAAGGTCCATTTTAGGGAGTTAGATCCACTTTTTCAAAAAAAAGTCCACTTTTTTTAAAAGTCCCTACGGCCCTGATTTTAATATTTTTTTTCATGAAAAGGTGTGTATCCAAAGTTAGACAAATATGAGGAATATGAGTCAGAAAAAAATATTGCAAGTCATAAAACTGGCAAAATGTAATTTGCGAGTCCCTAGAACCCAGTGGCGTAATGGGCCTGCCCGCTCGGAGGGGGCAAATTTCCCAGTCTTCGGAAATTTTCCCTCTTAGGGGGTCAAAAGGCCAATTTTTCCCGGCCAGAGGGCTAAAAAACGGCTGATTAGCATGATTTTTGCAACCCGGCCAAACCCCGCCCCCCGCCTGTTACGCCACTGCTAGAACCCCCTTGTCCACTTAAGTGTTAAAAAGGTTCTTTTTTTTAGAGTGCAAGTCAGTGTCTCTCTTAAGATGGCACAGTAATAAGTATATAGAAATACAGTAAGTCAATATTACTGTTGAGTTTTTAATATACGTGCAAAGAATTTGGGTAATTTTTTTCTTTTTAAGTTGACAAATTCTTAACGTTTCAGCGAAGCATGGACCTTCAACAATTTAATATCACCAGGTGCGGTTAAATATCACTATATATAGTTGCATTCATGTCAAGTTGGAAATCCTGCAAAATATTTACGTATAATCAATAACTGTGGCATAATATTTAGCAAGTGATTGACTTGAAGTGTTGTTCGGGTTTTTTTAGTCAGCTAAAAGTGGACCAAGTATGCGAACTGAACGACTTTTGGGGATAGGGCAAGTCCTATTAACATTGACTAAAAGAATCAATACACAAGCACGTCTTCCACCGAATGTTACACACATGCACACTCACACACAAACACACTGTACACACACACATACTTACCAAAGCTACATTGTGAGGTTTTGATCACAAAAATATCTTAAAAGCAGGGACGCCACGGGGGTGGTGGTGTGGTGTATCCCCCCCCATTTATTTAAATAAACCCACAACATTAATTTCTATGTACAAATCACCCCACACGTCACTCTATAAGAACATGATACATATCATCACCATAACAACATATTCACAAACAAACATTTACAAGCAATGTGTCACAAAAGTTCCTTTGTAATAATTTTAGTTCTAATTTTCTTTAGGGAAAAAACAACCTCAAAATAAGAATAAATTTTGAATGACTCAATTAAAAGTGTCCAGAATATTTGCATACTTCCCAATACTCCAAATCACTATGCTTATTACCTGCTTGCCCCCCCCCCATTTCCTTGTCCCTTTTGTCTGTGCCTCAGATCCCTTCAGCATTTCATTTGTTGTGGTGTTTCTATCATTGGATTTCGTTTGCACATGTCTGTCAGTAGCAGATCCAGAAGAGGGGGGAACAGGGGCATGCTGCAAATCTTTTTGATTAAACTTTGGCAACATTGGTTCAAACATCAAGTCTAAATTATTAGGCAATTTGTCCCAATTTTGGGCAAAATTTACTAAACTTTGGTTGATAAGTTACCCAATGTTTGCCAAATGAGTGTATGTGAATAGGGAAAATTTTACCCAATAATGTATGCTGTTGATATGTGAACCAACATTGGGAAAAGATTTTGTCCAACACTTTTTCAGGGCAGTGTGCCTTAAAAATTGACCAAAATCATGTCAAATCAACCCATTTTTTGGCAAAATTTGCCTCTTTATCCCTTATTGACTGGTCAGTAACTCTCTAGATCACTTAATTTCCTCTGTAATTAGCCACTGCATTTGTTCCTTAGTACTTCCAAATTTACCACAGAGTCTGTTTCGCTTAGGATTGGTTATTGTGTTAGTTCCCTCTCATTCAAAATTTCTCCCTTATGAAGAAATAGAGTGAAAAATTGCTTAAAATACAAAATAATACCACATTAAGAAGAAAGAGTAATTGTTCAATCCAGAAGAAACAGTAGGTTCAGGGATAGTAAAAGGTCTGGTGAGGTTGGCAAAATGCAGTATTTTGGGCGTGGCAAACCATTTTTTGGGGGGGGGTTGCACTTCAATATGCGACTTTTATGGGCCTATACCAGATGGTACGAAAATAGCTGTCAGTGTGAAGGAAAGTTTATCTCATGTAGGTTTTTTCTAGATCAGAAATTTATGCGGAATAAGAATATGGTAGGTAAAAAGCTCCGAATCTTGAACGCACCCCCAAAATGGTGGGGGGGGGGGGTGTAGTCTAGGTACATATGAAGCAAAGATACTGACCGTTTATAGTGACCATAAGAAGTTAGCATATTCGGGTATTATATTTAAGTATAATGTACTTGAGTTAGTAATATACAAGGGCAAGTAAATTGTAGGGGGCAAACTGGAGGGTAAATACATGTATTTTGGCGGTGGACCCAACCCATGGAGGGGGGCACCTGAATATAACTTCGTTCTTATATTGTACCTACCAAGGTTTACGAAAATAGCTTTCAGGGTGTGTGTGGGAATTGTTATAGATAAAGTGCATTGAAGTTTTATGTTGCTATGTGAGGAGAAAAGGGGGGTCATTGTTGAAGCGTTGGGGGGGGGGGGGGCGGGGGGGGGGGGGGTTATTGGGTGTCAGTTTGATGTCAAACTGGCGGTTCAAGTAGAGGCTTCCATATTTATACGCTTAATTGTAATTTTAATATGTAACGCACTTTGACCGTATTTGATAAAAGCGTTGTATCAAATGTATTGTAAAAAGGGCCACTAAACCCCTTTACCGCCTGAACCAGAACCCATAATATCCGTGAGAAGAAAATTAAAATAGTTTGATTATCACCTATAGTAATAATACTTTTGTCCATGATTTAAAAATTACATAAAAACCAACAGTATTAGTTGGTTTTAAGTAATTTCCGAGTATTTTCACTAGGGGTTGTGCATTTATCCCCAACTGCTTATATTCACTGTCATATTATTACTACATAAAGCATTTAACATTAAAAAGGGAATAATGCATGAAAAAAATTGGAATAATGAAACAGTACCCTACTGAAATCAATTCAAGAGTTGTGAAAAACAATTGCGATGTTCATTCTGTAAAACAGTAAAAAACAGTTTTAGTTATTTGTGTAGTTAAATGGTAATGTTTTGCAACCAAATTTGTATGATAATTGAGGGTGACCATGCAGTATAGTAATGCCTATTCCTGGTGGTGGTGGTGTGGGGGTGGTGTGGGCTGGTGGTGGTGGTGGTGTGGTGATGGTGATGGGTGGTGGTTGTGGTGTGTGTTTTGTGTGTGGGGGGGGGGGTGGCTCCCATATCTTGTGGATATTAGCTGCCTGTCATTGAACCCCATTTGACATCACACTGACACCCAATGACCCCCATGCACTTCAATCTAACCAATGACGCCCTGTCCCCTAATATAAACATAAGCTTCAATGACCTTTCGTACCATCTGGTAGGCGCATATAAGTCACAGTATTGACGTGACCCCCCCCCCCCATTGTTTGCCACCCCAAAATACTGCATTTAGAACTACCTCACCAGACCTCCACCAGCATACTACTATCCCTGAAAATACTTGTCTGGATTGAACAATTACTTACTTCTAATTGTGGTATTTTTGTATATTTTAAGCAATTTGCACTGTTATTTCTTTAATAGGGGGGTTTCATTTGGGACCCTTACAAAACTTATTTACACTCGTATCATTACTACATCCAAGTACATATACTTATAAATACCTGAATTAAGCTTAATTCTAAGTCATTACACACGGTCAGGAGATCTTATTTGTCTTCATATGACCAATTAGGATGTTTTCTTATTTTTTGACCCCCCAGGAAAAAACCCCCCTATATTGAGGATGTGTTCGGATTCAGCCTGTACAACTAACATATCTTATTCCTAAGTTAAAATTCTGATCTAGAAAACCCACATGAGATAAACTTTCCTTACAGGTGATACCTAGCTCATTTGTAGCCGGGTCTATACCCACATATATAATAACCAAAAGGGTCCATTCCTAAACTCATGCGTACGCTACGGTATACCAACTCAGGCTATCCTACCTAAACATACTTTTTACCAGTTACACAGTGCTTTGACAAATTGGTCCACCTCGGCATGACATAGTATGCACATAGCTAGATTTAGACCAAGTTTTAGGAACGAGCCCCTGGATCCTAACCAAACCCCTAACACTAACCTAAAATTTAAAAAAAAAAAACAACTTAAACCCAGCCATAACATAACCCCAAAAACCAAACCCTAACCACCATCCTGTCATTCACTAATCCTCTGGGTACCCATGCTGTACCCTATCCATTTAAATAATACATTTGACTATTTTAGTATGTTAAAAAAAATAATGATTTCAAATATTTTTGGACACTCGTACGAAGGAAATAACAGCCCCGTCAGAATGTCATGGTGCACATCAAAATAAGGAATCAAAAGGCATTAAATTGATGAGGAATCAAAATCCTCACTTTAAAAACTACAATGTTTTTTTCTTTCTATAAATAATGGGGTCTATGGGTTCTGGTGGGAGGAAAAAATGATGTTTCAATGTTGGTAGGTGTTCGGGTGACATCAAACCCAAAACAGGTGTCAATAAACACCTGTTTTTGTATTATGTTTTAGTCAAAAATTGGTGGAAAAAGTGGGGAATTTTCAATACTCACGGGAAATGATGACTATCGGGGGAAAAATAATAAAAATGTGAAAAACAAGCTAGCAGAGTATGCATGAGAAATAAAAAGAAGGAAAAAGATGAAATTTTTTTGGAAAATATTGGTTAATGTTTAATAATAAAATCTGTAAGAACCAAAGAACTTCAGTGTGATCAAGTAAAGAAATAATAAAAATCCTGTTCCCAAGTAAAGGGTTGAAAGTCCAAATATGCAGAGTCATGGCCAGCCGTTGCATTACAGCGATTATCCCAATTAAATTACTTATTGGTAAGCGGAAGGCCCGTCATCAGGGCGTAACTGGGTCATTGTCAGAGGGGGCAAAATCCCGGGGTTGGTTTAGGTATTTTTCCCGGTTGGAGGTGGGTTTTTGAGTCAGATTTTCCTGGATGAGGGAAAAAAAGGCTGATTTTGTAGATTTAAAACTTTTTTCCCGGCTCAAAGTTCTTCTGGAGGGGAACCCCCCCCCCCTTACACTACTGCCTGGTCATCAAACAACCGTATATCACCACTTGCGATGAATGCTCTAAAATCACACCGCTGTTTGAACCCATGCAAATGGTCTCTTTTATTTTTTGAACATTTTGAGCAGTGGCCAATACAATTTGACAATGCTGGTATTTAAGTAGGGCTATAAAGGAGCGATTATCTCCACAAAAATCAGAACAATCCATTGCGAGAATCTTCCCACCAGTGGCGTAGCCAGCATTTTTTTCAGGGGGGGCAAAAGGGTGGGCACATATCTTTCAGGGGGGGTCAAAGCTATATTAAAATTTGTTAGTATCAGTAGATGGCCCTATGTAAATCACTAATGTTTCAGGGGGGCAGAGGGGGGGGAAGATCCCCCCAGGGGGCGCTGCCCCCCTTTGCCCCCCCTCTGGCTACGCCACTGCTTACCACATAGGGCTGCAAAGGTCATGATTTGTATGTTATTAAGCGCTCTCTATATGCCCGTTCTCCAATAGAGAGACGTGGTAAACTGGAGTTTTTAAGAAAAAGAAAAATCGATCTTGCCGCAATTAACTTGTTAAAATTTACACAGATGAAGTTTAGTGGAATAAATCATCCAAAATTTGTTGTCAAAAGTGTTGGCGCCATTGAGATTTTGTTTTATTCTGGTTTTGTATAATAATGAGACTTTCAAACAGCTGTGAATAGCATGTGTCTTGCATCTCGCGCTGTGGGCTGTACAAACCGTGTTGGTGTGTTGTGTTGTGTTCTGTGACAAAGTAAAAGTCCTGGTGGGGTACGAAGGTGTTGCGCTGGTGGGGGGGGGGAGGATCTTCTAGACACCTACTGGTTGACAATGTATATAAATGGTTAAATAGAAAAAAAATATGAGACGGGTCCACACGGTATGTGCGTAGCCACATTTCCGCACCCCCAGGATGCTGATCTGTGATATGACAAAAACCACAACGGCAGGGGGTCCGGGGGTCCAACGCAACCCCAAAAATATGCATTTTTTTGGCGACTGAGCTTTATTTCAATTAAACTCTCCTGCTTTTCTCTTTTTTCATCCCCTGGGTGTGGCGCTCCCCCGCATCCCATGGTTTACACGCACGATAACATCGGAATAAACTGAAATTTTGCAACTAACCTTTTTGATTGATAATTCTAAATAATCATAATGTAAAAATGAAGGTGCTTGGATCATGAAATGCACCTTTACGGCTATGAGATCTGACATAGAGGGATTGTAAGTGGGGGGGGGGAAAATTCTTATTTTAAAAAGTACACATATAATACTAAACCCCTCAGCCCTCCGGAAGATCATTGGACAGTCCTGTCAATCTCAATATCAAATTATAAAATGTCAAATAAACACAGCCATAAACTCTTGCAAAATGTGTATCATGGCCGCCCCATCTATAGCCTAAAACCATGTGTGAATCAGTTCAAAACAACATGTTCACATTTGGTAGGCCCTTGTATGAATTATGGACTTTTAATTGGGTGATTGTAGTGATGATAGAATTGTAGTGATACGGACTACTTGCATGTAACCTTGATATGATTAATTGTAAATAAAATAACTTAAGAATAAACAAACCTTATTTTGTGCTTAGCCAATACTTTAATAATCAATCGATTTCTGTTTTGTTGCTAGCAATTATATAGCTATTTTTACAACAATTGTTTAAGCAAAACATTTTATGTAAAAGGGTGGTGTCCGAACGTCTTTGGGACCCCTGATTTACCCGTAAGCTTAGTACGATTTTGATATCCGATGATACAAGCGGCCTTATTGTTCTCATTGTCGTCCTGATATTTGAGCCTTTTTCGAATCCATGCATGTCCCAAGATATAAACAAAAAATGCCGTTTTGTGGAACCACTTTTTAGCACTAGATGAATAGGAGCTTTGCAACATGCATTATATAGCGGTCTACCATCAAAACCGCAAGTTGTTTGCCCACAGGTACTTGAATGGGGTGTATGTGCAAAGTGCCAGGCTCTCATATCACAAAACAGAAAATACGCATAAATCGGGAACAGATCACTTTAAATTGCAAGGCAAACAATGTACTTCCCCAAATGGGAAAGGGGGGGGGGGGAAAGAAGCAAAAGTTGAATGGTTTAACAGAGTGAGTAGGCATGTTGAAATGTTGTGGTATGTAATTTTTAAAAAACTATGCTGGCATCAGTGTTTGAAAGAATAGTACAGCACCATGGCAAGTTGAATAAAATTTCACTTCTTAAGTTTTTCACCCTGGTGACTGCAGTTGCATTTGAGGGTGTGGAAAATGAAAAGCATTTTCCACAATTTGGTATAATGGTGTTTTGTCCTTGACCTAATGAATATGAAATTTTTGGAGGACCAATCACAACTAAATAGAGGCTATACATCTACTTTGACTCAAAATGATGTCCTTTTCATTGACGTGATATTTAGATATGTTGGGGTACTGCTTATCGTGGCTTTGTCATTCTTTCAGTGCCCATATTAGCTTATTTCAGTGATTGCTTTCATCACATTATAGAAAATGTTCCTTCCACAAAAGTAAATAGTCCATATACTTCAAATGCATCCATGTTTTATTTTATGTTTTGTTACTACCTTACAAACTTGCACCTTGGAGGAGGTCCAATTCTTACTTTTAGTCTCAATTGTCTGCAGTGCTCCCAAACCACTTCTAGGTTGCGCTTTTGACATATGAAATTGAATTTTATCTTCAGACAAAATTACGCAGGAGGTGGTGAGGGTGACTACAATTTAGAGACAATTTTGACAAGTGAAGTAGAGGTATGCACAAGCTATTACCTGAGTAAAATAGTAAAGAAAGCAATAGCCTATAAATTACTATTTCATAATTATAGCACACCTTCTTTTGGCCAAATGTCAAAGAGAATGCCGTGTTAACTGTAAAAAATATAGTACAGGCACTTCCTACAACACGCAATTGAATGGAGATCGCATCTTGAAAGACTGCCGTTTCTTCCTTTAGTGTGAACTGATCAGTTGGAAAAAGTAACTTATGAGAATTCTACATAATGTATCTTCACTTTTAATCTATTTCCTGCAATGTCAAATATTTTGACTCTTTGGCAAAATTCCTGATAGTGTTTTAACAAATCCTGCAAACACAGTAATAGTAATTTCTTTCATAACAAATATTGTACATCCAAGTAACTTGCCACTATGTCAGTTTAAGCTATAACATGCTTCAATAAGGCAGACCGTCTATAAGTGTGGACATGTATGTACATGAAGGCGGATTTTGTAAGGACTGGCTCACAGTACCCAAATGAACAACAGGCGTCTTAGGGGTCACAGGCTGCCTTAGGGGTCATAGCCGTAGTTCTGGATATAGTATTGCTCTTGATGTTCTATGACAAGTGTTGTATAGAAAATGTATGTAAGGTTTGGGTATTAGTAGAGGCGTGTAATATGACACGTGTCCTATACAACCTGAGAAAAATTTCTAATAAAAGGACTCTTTGTATATTCTGGTAGGACTCATCTATATATGAATAATTACAAAAAATTTGTCCCGCCATTCAAGTTGCTGCGTTAGTCAGATATTCATGGTCAAAGGTCAACGACCTTCTGATGGCCTATGATGGGTTAAAACTGCCCATCCAATTGGCCTAGAAGCCCCAAAAAGATTCAAGTGTCTATACCATGTTTTGGGGAGTCAATAAACACAATAAAAAACTTCTTTCAGCATAGGAAACACTTTTATAAACATTGTTTCCAACGTTTCTCAAATAAATTAGCCAATTCGTCAGTCGTACAAGTATCACATAAACCAAAACTTTGATCATAATCTAATAATGAAAACAGCCAAAAATAATTGTAAAATCAGTGGATATCATGATTGATAACTGAATTAAACATTCTTGGACAAATATTGAGTTGGTCCACACCAGAAGCCTCATTACCACTGGTTGAAAATAAACCAACTACGGAAACTGCATCACAGGGCGCAGGGATTCGCCCTTGCTCCACCCCCCAATATTTCTCACAAAAATAAAAACAAAACCTTCAAACAACCTCGTGAGGGTGCGCGATAACAAATTGAGGGAGGAACGTAATAGTTAGGACTAATTGGACACATGTGACCCTGAACAAATTCTAATAAAAGGACTGTTTGTAAATTCTGGTAGGCCTATATGATAAGATATGGAAAGAATTGTCCGACCTTCTAGTTACTGCGTTGGTCAGATGTGATGGGTCATAACTGCCTCAGCCGATTGGCCTAGAAGCAAAAAGGTGGTGTATACCCATGTTTTTGGAGTCAATAAAAACAAACATTCATTTACGGCTTACAAATGCAGCCATCGTTGCTTTTCAGCCATAGAAAGCACGTTTAATCCGAATTTTAAAGTTTTTGCTAAACGTAAATTAGCCAAATCTTCAGTCTGTACTAATATTAGAAACAACAATATTTATTATACAGGTTATCACTTAATATATATAATAATGGAAACAGCTACAAATATTTGTTAACTCAGTGAATATTGTTCTTGGACAAATCCTCAAACTGATGAGTCCAGTGTGATTAATAGTGTGCGTATATACTTAGTGATAGACCTTTTGCCATAAATATTCATTTGGGTCTATATTAACAAACCCCATTACCACTTACTAAATGAGCCAAACTCCCGAAATAGTCAGACATGGCAAGCACCCAATATCACGGACCACATCAAGCGGCGCTGTAATTGCCTTTCTGCAAAAATTCTCTCACAAAAAACCCAAACAATCTCAGACCAAAACCTTACAACGACTTCTTGTAGGTGGAGGAGAATAACAAAATGCGTGAGCGCATAAGGTCGTGGAAGGTAGGGAAATCATGTATCACCCTCTCACTCCTGGAGTGAAATAAACTTGTACTGTGCTAGCTTCCGTCCACAACCTTACTTTTGCACAGAATACCACTGCATGGCTTAGTCGGTGGCGGAAGAAGGTTGCAGAAGGTGGCCAACACCAACGCAACCCCGTCAAAGCCCCACCCATATTCGCCTAATGCTCCTGGGTCAAAATGCTAGGACGATCAGCCAAGAGGGATGGATGGCGACACCCCTCCCCGCCTGGACTAACACATGCACTGATCACAAATAGACTTGTTGGAATGTTGAAGTAGAATCCAACCGACATTGTCCAAAATGTATGGGATGAAGGCCTCTTTAGAGAATGCCCAGGAGGAAGATGAGCTCGAACATCATATGTCCTAACCAAGAAGCCCAGTCAACCATCATGGTGTTTGTTGTGTGCATTTCAGATGACTGAGAAATCCAGCTAGCTCAATGTTGTCCTTGCATGCAGCTTCTCGGAGCGGTCTGCCCCAACTATCGTGAGACGTGGCAGAAAAACACCGTGTTTCGGGGTAAAAGCAGCATGGGGCAGAATAGAGACCTCATTGTTCACAAGCCACAGCTACTAGAAGTTCCAGAAGGACTATGCTTTGGTTGGGTTTTAAACTGTTCCGACACCAAGAATTGCAAGACCATGGCAAATCCCACTCCGGGAACAAGGCTACGAACCGAGGATGATCCGTAAACATACCCTTCACCAGATTCGACAAGGGGGGCCTGAAAGAAACCGTATGCCATACCGAGCCTTTTACGGGTCTGGCCTGTGGCTTTTCGGTTAAAAAGAAAACCTCGGCAGTCAGGATACTAAGTTAAACTCACTCCTGAAAGCCTATTGAGGAAATTGCCAATCTGGTCAACGGTCTCAGAAATTGCATGGACCGAATCCTCTATGGGCACACCATGCATGATAATCCTATGCAGCTCTAGTGAATTTGCCCTGAACAATGAGTATGGCAGCCTGTTCAGAACGTCCCACCTCAGTGTACAGTCTGTTAGAAATGCATAAGACAGGTTCGGAGCATGGGTGGTGCACTCTGGGACTTTGGAAGATGGGTCTGTTCCTTACAAGCAGAGTTAGCGGCTGAGAAACCAACACACTGCCGTGGCATAATGGGCTGTACCAGAGGACCAGGCAGTCTCGATACAGAGTCACTCGAGGACTTTTGGGATAATGGCAACTTGGGAAGCATGATCAAGTATAGGCTTACCAATCCGACCCAGTCTGCTGCCATGGCGTCACGTTTGACTGCCGGGGATCCCGGATTAAGAGTTAGACCCCGAATGCCACAATTGACGATTCATGGACTGAGGGACGAACAGAGCCACGTGTGGACGGTCTCCACCTCTAGAAGTTGTGCGGCATACTGCAACGTAGAGCTGCCACTCCAATGACGGCCCTCTAACTTTTGGCTGGGTCGGGGATTAGGAACCCTCCTGGGAGACTGTCCGCAAACCTTTGTCCACTCCGGAAACACGGGAGGCCTCTCAGATTGGGACATAGGGCGATCAGCCCAATGTCCCAATCTCGGCCACCACCCGAATAGCCGAAGAATCTTCCTGCATAGGCTGGGACTGAGACACCCCATTCCTTGTTTAAGCGGACAACAAGTACCTTCCCCCTGACCAAGGGGAGCCAGGGGCCCGCAATGGGCAGAAAGACGGCAAACAACTCGAGAACGTTTATGTGTTGACGAGCCACGGAGGCTGGTCAGCGGCCTGCCCCGAAGAGGGTGAGCCTCAGCCCCCCAACTTAAACGCATCCATTGTTATGTTGTTTGATAGGTCACAGGTAAGCTAAATGGGACTCATGGCTCATATGAGTGGCACAGTCCGCCATTGAAGGTCTGAAGGTAACCTTCGTCTTCCTGGGAAGTAGGCTGGTGGGGTGTACCATGCCACAAGTTTTTTATACGGCCAGCTCCTATCCTAATAAAACACAAATTGGTAACCTAATGTATGCATCTAATCTTGGGACCACCATTTGCTTCCATTTTAGCGCAAAAATCTGTCAAGCCACCTTACCTGTGGTAGTGGTAGACAAGATCACAGTTTTGGAGTAAGGGCGATGGTTTCCCCCTTATAATATTTTTCTTTACACTTCTATCAAAATATATATGCTTTATGCACTTAATACCTCATGTGATGTACAAAACTTTATTTCCTTTCAAACCACCTCAAAAACCTAGCAAATCCACATTCTTGTTTTTTAACTCAAAATAGGAAATTAGCCTATTTTTAGCAAATCAGAGAAATCAATTTTCCCGTGATTATTACTTCATTAAAAAATTACATGACATCAAATGGAGGACTAGAAATGTTTTTTGATATCAATGGAAAGAGGAGACTTTTACCAATCCACCTGTACCAAATTCAAAAGGATCAGGGCTTTATAACTAAGAAATCTAAGGTCTTAACCAACACCTTAAAATGGTGAGTGGGACGAGTTTAAAGTACAATTTCATGCAGATACTATTTGAAAATCAAGGAAGGGTGCATCTGATAATTTTTCGTATATGCTTAATTGTGTTTGTTGACCCCAACCCTTAGTATAGGACACCTCATTTGGGCTTTTAGACCAAATGTTAGGAATTATGAATCCTGATATGCCCTAATAAAAGGTCATTGAACCTTTGACCTGAAATATACCTGACCAACGCAGATGCCAGAAGGCCGGACAAATTTTTCATAATAATTCACATATAGCCCGACGAGGAATATACAAACGACATTTTATTAGAATTTTTTCAAGGTTGAATTGCATATGGCCTCTACTATCCATCTGCAGGAGGAACTTTAAAGTTAAAGGGACAAGTCTTTATAAAAAAAGACCAACTTCCACATTGATTGTATAGGAAATGTACCAATTTATTTGACTCCCTGTATCAAGAAATTCACCAATAGCTTTGCTAACCACTGGCACCAACCATTGGATATTCCCTCACATTAATTGAATACATTGGGAACAACCATGGGTGTATAACATATTGCATTATATTGGATAGTAACTTTCCACCATAACCACCACGGCCTCCTGAGGTTCTTCACTCGCCTCATTTTGTTGACTTTGGAGTTAGACAAAAATCCATTAACTCATCAATAATGGCTGGGGATTATGACTGCAAGTAATTCATGTGGATGTTATTATATGGGAGAGATTAGATAGACATCTCAAGTAGATTAGCAGCTGTGACCTCAAAGTTAGGCCAAGGACTTGACACTTCAACCCAATACATACAAAAAGTCATTCAAGACTGTGCTTGGGATTTTCATCAGTCATCATGTTTGCTTTTTTAAGTTATTTTTGTAACTCAAATATCATATTACTATATTATTATCAAGAGCATTCAATAGTATTGTTCAAAAGTAATAGATTAGTTTTCAAACAATAGCCATTAAAATGTGCGTTTCATGATTTCAGCAACTTCTGCTTTATTCATTGATCACTACTTATCCTGAGAAAAGTTTCTCAAAATTGAGCTGATCCCGATCTTGCAGTTAAATTTGTGTTATGAGCAATTGCTCATTTCCCATGGTTACATAGACCACTGTGCTGCAATGTCCTGTCTGTTACGGACAGAAAATACAAAATTGCAAAATTCTTCAGATACGACCAAATTTGACCACTAAGATTGGGAACACATGGATTATTCTTATAATGCGAACGGATTCAGATGATATTAAAATCTCAACATTTTTAGGTAAGTGGGGGGGGGGGGGGACGGGGGATGGGGGATGAGGCTGTGGATTGAAAAGCCCTTTAATAATGCTACCTAGGATATATAAAATCATGTGATTACATCCATCATGTAAAGCAAAGAATGGATGTTTTTTTTAGAGGGACATTTTCGTTAATATGGTATCACTTGAAGTTAGTTTGCACAAGTGTAGATCAAAATTTGCAGCATAGATTTACGCAGATGGTGGCTCTAATTAAATTTCAGTGTTTTGGATTAAATTCTTTTAACAGTAACACTGTAATTGAACTACTTTGTTGGCAGAGTGGATGCCCATATAATACAGTCAAATAGCGACGGCATTCCCAATAAGTTGTCCCAATTATGGTAATGGCCTGATCATCACTTCACGGTAAAAACTATACCTATGAAATGACCCTTTAATATACTTTTGACCTCACTGTACCCACATAAGAACCTTTTTTCAATGTATAAGCACACAAATGAGCCTGATCTGTTCACACCCCTAAAAAGCTTAAACACTTAATTTTAACCAAAGTGTATGCATACAACATGACCCTAAGTGACCCCCTAAATGACCTTTGACCTCCACATCTGTACAACACTGATTTGTTCCATTGTATACATACAGTATAAACTGTTCGTCGGTACAAACTAAAAACTAAAAACTTGACAACATTTTTAATCAAAATTAAACCATGTTTTAAAAGGCACATGAACACACCTAATCTTTCTGCTATAAGGTCTTTCCAAGTCACATTGGATGACCCCCCTTAAAAATATGCAGATATATTTTTAAACAGTCTATGAAACAGTTTGTTTAAAAAAGATAAAATACAAGTGGAGGATACCAATCTCCTGGTGGATATAGTTACATTCTATTACTGAAGATAACCCTATGGTAAAATGTTGCGATTTTGGTTAAATGGTATACTGGCAAAAACACTCTATTATGGCAAAAATATGACCAAAATTGAGGGTTTTTTTTTAGTTTGTATTGCTTTTACATGTGGTTTAACCCTTACTTTAATTTAAACCCACTATCAGCGATTTCTTCACAATGTAATTAACACATTGCACCACCTAGTTTTTATCAAATTCCTTTTTTTTGCCTGTTGTATGGAAATTATTGTGTGTAAAGACCCCTGTAAGTGGGTAAGTGTACCATGCCGTATTTGTCAGAAATTATGATTTTTTAATGCTTTATTTACTTATAAAAGTCAGGATCCGATTTTTTTTGGGGGGTCCAGACAGTGTAAAATGGCATCTTTCGGACCGCTTTAAAATGCGTTGTGTCTGTTTTTTTAACAATGAACAGTAATATAGCCGTTGATATGACTCAACAACTATCAACAAAGCAATTTTTTTGTGGTCTTCCGCAAAATCGGTTGTGCATGTGTGTGTGTGTATGGGTTGTTTTTAACATTTGTGGTGTCACTGAAATGTTAATTTTTTTTTTATCGAAATACCCACCAACTTATAGTTCTTGTCAATATAGTAGAGAACTAAAATTCTAGTTTTGTGATAATTAAGTAATTTAATTAGAAGTAAAAAAAAACTTCGGGTGGTTTTATTTAATGACCTTAGGTTGGT
>JAMKCH010022198.1:0-19977 GCA_023653785.1 Ophioderma brevispina
GGCAATACAAGCAATTGTGCTTCCATTGCGATGAGCCATTTTACCTGCGATGCAAAATAGTGGAAAAAGCTTTTTAGTTTAGTCTAACCTGCAATAGGCAGCAATAGGTCCTGCGGTTGAAGATTGTAATTAGTGCAATACAAAAGCAATTGTTATTAAATGTCTTCTGAGGGGAGAGGGCCGAAGTAATTATACGAAGCAATGACCGGAATGTACGCTCTACTTCCGGGTTTGCAAATTTGCCCCTTTTTTTTTAAAAAAGATTGCAAAATTCGGCAGGTTCCAACTGGCTTATTATATTTCGACGAAACGAAACAAAACGAACAACAGGGCTCCGTGCACCCATTGGATTACACACTTTATTCTGTTATCATACATTTTTATACTCGACGGAATAAAGCGTGTAATCCAATGGGTTACACTCAGTGGTGGCCCGCACGGGGCATGGGGGCATTGCCCCCCCCCCTCTTAAATTTTTTCTTGCCCTCCAGTTGCCCCCCGGCCTTACAGAAAAATGACGACCCCCCCCCCCCACGGAAATTTCACTTTTCCAAAAAAAAAAATTCACGTTGCCTTGCCCCCCCCCCCCCAGAAAAAGAGGTCTGTGGCGCCGCCACTGGGTACACTAAGCCTGTTTCGTTCAACGAATATAGTAAGCCGGTCCAACTTGCAGTCAACATTGGGGGGAAAACCCTGTGGGACTTCCTGAAGGTAGTGCACAGTGGGATACAAAATGGCGACCGCGAAACTACGTGTTATGGAGCGTGGACGTCTCAAGTGCAATAGAAAGCAATTGTTTTTGGACGATATCCTTCAGGGAAGGCGGCAGGAGTGCAATAGACGGCAATGGGTGTTGAGGGGAAGAGAAAGCGGCCAAGGTGCAATATAAGAAAAGCATTGCTGGTTCAAAAAAAATAGTTCTTGACGTCCAACGTACAATTACAGGCAATAGGTGCACTTGTTGCTTCATCTGACACCCCTTAGACGTGTTGGGGTTTTTTTAAAGGGGGATGGTCCGACTTTAAGTAGTATAAAGTTTTTCATCTTGGAATAGAATGTCCTTCACCCAAAAAACCAATCTGTAAAGTTTTGCGCCAATATTTCATCCGTTGTGATTTGGACAGCTTAGAAAACGTGTTTTGTGAGCCACATAGAGTACTGAGTAACAACTAATATGGTCGACCAAAAATAGAGTAAACGTCGCTCATAACTCCCAAACCCAAACATGCAATTAAGCCCTAGATTTCACAAGTTTAAAGAGGAAAAAAACATAGGACTGCTAGATACAAAATTTTGACCACTTTGGGTAAAGTCTGGGGTCAGGGGGTTCTTCTGGGGACGAGGCTATAGCGCTCGCCGATCGGGCCATGATGGACCTTTAAATAGCCAAATCAGTTGTCAAAATAGTGCAGTATAGAGTGTACTCCCATAGGATTTTCATGCTAAAATTGCCTTTGTGTGTTTGGAGTTAGTAGGAGGCTTTGGGTTGGGATGGAGGATGCATTGAATCGGGCAAAAGGTGGAGGAGGGAGTAAGGGCAATTGCTAAGAGTGTTGAGATGAATCGCACCTCGTTTTATGGGGACAACCCCTGATTAAAACTTTGGATCTTTACTACTATGGATTTAATATAGGGCCCAGACTGTCAGGAAAATGACGGAGTTCAAATTCAGACCCGCTTTCTAGTCTGCAAGGGGAAAAATGTAGTTTACCAGCGGTAAATTGAAAATCAAAGCTAATACATTAAAATAATAAAACTGATTATTTGGTCTTGTTCAGGGATATTAAAATTATAGGTATAATCTGTTCTAGGTTTCTGACCAAAGTTACACATGTATTAGGCTTTAAAGGTTCAAGTTCAAATGATTTTCTTGTCATACTTGAAGCAGAAATGCCTTTTACAAGGGCGTGTTATGATCAGCTTGGGGACCCCTGATTTACCCGGAAGTAGTATACAATTTGATTATCAAGATGAAAGGCCCTTATTTGTTCATTGTCGTCCTGAAATTTTAGTCCTCAAATTCATTCATTCCCAATGATATAAACAAAACAACAAAAACACGTTTCTATGTTAACCATCAATATGACACGGTATTGAATAGGTTTGCAATATGCATTATTGCTTCTACAAGAAAAAACGCAAGTTTGTTTCCCACAGTACTTTATGGGGGCCTACAAAGTGCCAGGCTCTCATATCAAGTAGAGAACACAATAGACATAAATCGGAACAAGAACCTTTGAATTGTGAATAGCACGATTTGCAACATCCAGGAAAAGTCTTGGTGACCCCCCATAGACCATGTAGACCCTTGATGCATTTTGCCATTTAATAATCCAACCAAATGCCACACACTGTAAAAAAGTACATTTTGTTGGATCCTATGAGAAAATTATGAACAGTTTGTCATCCAGTTTCAACAAAATCTGTGCATCAGGTAAATTTTACACCAGATGCCCTTGAACCATAATGGGCTATACATTTTAACTAAGGTTTGGAACCTATCAAATCTATATTGTGCTAATTCTTCTAATGAGCCAAACATTAATTAGTGTATATTAAATACAATCATAATGGGCGAGTTCAAATTTTCCCGGCCCATGTACTAACATTCCCCCCTTGAAGAAGAAGACAGCAGTCTGAAATTTGAACCCTATCATTTTCTGACAGTTTGGTCCCTATGAGAAAATCAATATTAGCTCAAAAATCCTATGGGAATTGTATCATTGACATACCATACCACACTGTTGATAATATTTGTTTTGAGACTTTCAGACAGCTATAGCTTTGTTCTGTTCACTTTACAGGAACAGTATGGTTGAGATGTTTACAACAGGTGAAGGATTGTTGCATTTACAGGATGATTGCACTAGGGATGGGCTCAAATCAATATTTTGTACAAACTTGTTTGGTCACTTTGTTTTGGTGAGTATATGTTTTATGATTTAAAAGGTTTTTAAATTAAATTTAATGTTAAGGTCATTAGTTAGTTAGTCAAAGGCACTATCAGTGATTTGCTGAATCAGAAAATGTGAAAAAAATGCCTGTCGTAATAGTACATGTACCCTAAATATCGCTGCAATGATAAGGCCATAAGCAGCCTAATATATTAGTCATTACTGTCCATTCGGACACTTACTACAACACGTAACTGAATGGAGACTCATATCTTTGAAATCCGCTGCTTTCTTCCTTTTCTGTCAATCCTTCAGGTGGAAAAAGTAATTTATGATATTTCTACAGACTTATCCTTATTTTGAAGGCTTATTCCTGCAAATTTCAAACATTTGACTCTTTCGGATGAATCACTAAGTGTCTTTAAAACCAAGTTTTAAATCAAGTTTTGTCCCCGTAAACGAGGGTGGCCAGATACACCTCGCCCTCAGCAATACTGCTGTGTAAGGATTTATTGGAGCAAAAGATAATTGACCGGATGTCCTTCCTGACGCCAATCCACAGTTTTTGGTGGTGGGGCTAGCCTTTGGGCAACCGTGCCCACCATGCAAGGCAGCATGTGCTGGATGGCCGCCATTAACTCTCCAGAGCTGACGCCCTTGTAGGTAGATCTTCTTTTTCATTCTACCAGGGTAACCAGCTACTCTCCTCGTCAGATTTCCTTAGAAACCCGATGGGGGTCTCGGTTTTGTTTTTTGATTAAAATATGCAGAGTGGCCAAGCTGTATCAGGTTCATGTTATCATACTGGCACTTTGTGATTTGCTAAAACAAACAGTTGCCAGGGCTTCCTGTACCCTGCCACAGTTACACGAATGAATATGCTTTTCTTTGTGCATATTCTAAATGAAACGTCAATAAGAAATTGTAGACAGATTCAAGAAACAAAATTTTGAATTCACAGGGATTTGAGGATCTCAAATCTAGAGGGCAATGAAAAGTATATTAGGCCATTAAAGGCTGAGAGATATTCCAAGGAGGGCGGCCTCAATTTTCAAACAAATCGGGATTTTGTATACCTAATGCTTGTCCCTATACTAATCATTGTGTGAAATAGCTACGCTCAAATCGAAGTCCTTCTTATAGAAAATCACAACTTTGTTATATAATTCTGGATTTTAGTTTTACACAGTATCCTATGGCACTCTGTTATCCATACATAAATATTTACTGCATGAAAACAAAAAAATCTGATTATTCGTCGCCCGCATCACATACTGTCGTATTTCACATTTTTGAGGTTTTAGCGAAATTTTGCCTAGTTACTTAGTTCATCAAGTTCTTGCCATCCACAAAGTCTAATTAATTAGTTTATAATTAAAATTGTTTGGTCACATTTCCTCAAAAATCATCATATCCGTTTTTCACATACTTGTCGTATTTTAAAATCGCATTCAATTTTAACGTTGCTAATAGAGGTGGGCTATACGGTGGGAGAAAAAAATGAATTTCAGATCATTTTGTTCTCAATCTTATTTGATGTAGCTCTGTCCCCTGAGCATTTGAACCACTTGGTCAAATCGGTCAAAAAATGAGAAGGTAGCCGCCCAAAAACGACATTAAGGGAAGGGGGTCTGAGGGGGGTCTGAAAAATGATAAATTTGTCAGTAATTAATATATATGACATTTTTAGACCCGGTTGGTGTCTAAACAATGATTTTGAGGTCAAGGAATCCATGGTAACTGTTCCAGCAGCATTGTCAGATCTACCGCTTTAGTAAAATTGGCAATTTGTGGTCAAATTAGCTTATGAGGGCGCTTTTGACCATTAAAAGTAGGAGCGCTTTGTCTGATTGCTCATTAACAACTTGTTCTAAAGGTAATAATTGATAGTACATACTACAAAATTTGGAGCTCTTTAAACTAAACGGTTTCGCTGTGACAGAGTGCCCCCAGTTAATGGATGAATCATTACACAATTGTGTGCCTCAATAGGGTTGTTGTGTTGGTAACGAACTTTTGCACCCGATAATTTTCAATAGAGAACATTGCCAAAATTATACAAAATTGGCACCGTTGTTGGGACCAAACAAAAAAGAGCTATGTGCTGAAAATTATGAAATATACTTTAATACGGCTTATCTTCAAATCTACATAGAAAAATATATAAAAATCAGTAATGGTAGGGCGTTGGCCGGCAACAAAGGCCCTTGTGGCTTAATTTTACGTTTTAAAATGGTATAATTTCATGAAAACGAAAAATTCAAAACCTGACGAAATTCAGTTCAAAATGCATTCCTTGACCTCAAAAAAATAAAAACCTAAACCCTAACATGCTTAAATATGGCACATAATTTCCAGTAGTAATTGACAAAGTAGCAGTTTCAGACCCCCCTCAGAACCCCCACTCCCTTAAATGGCGTTTTTGGGCGGACCTTATCATTTTTGGGCCGTTTTGACCAAAATTGGTGTCAAAATTGCTCAGGGGATCAACGCTACATCAAACAAGAGTGAGGACAAAATGATCTAACATCATCATTTTTATAGCCCCACCCCTATAGCGTTGTATTTGCCGATTCCCAAAATAAACGATTTCACAGACCTATTTTGACGTATTTCATGATCTTCGTAAACAAGCTTTCACATAGTGATCTATTTGACGTACATTGAAAAACAACGGTGTAATATGCCCGTATATTTGCAATATATATATATTGTGATTCACATATCAGACTTTAACTTTTGTAGCCTACTTACAGGAAATATGTCATGATTCTGAATATTAGGAAATTTGTATGGATGGAGCTTAAGTAACTTAGATTACATATAAATCAAAATAAGTTGAAAATTGTCCACATTTGTTGAGATTTTGCCCTTTTAATTTTTCTCCCACCATAGCTTAACTCGAAAACGATTCCGACAAATCCACATCGCAGCCAATGTTGACTCAAGTGATGACCATCCTAATTTACGTGTTGTGAACCAATGCTCATATCGCAGTGTTCCATCAAATAATAATTAAAACAAGGAACGAATGAAACAAAATCATTTCTTCTGTCATTATTTTCTATTTTTATTATTCTTTCCTTATCCATCAGTATTCCAGTGTCAGCAATAACAATTTGAGTCCAACACGATGTTTGTGTCATCACTTGACGTCAACGAGGAGAGCAAAATTGGCGCTTTGATCACTGAACCGTGGCGAAAATCCGCCCGTTTTCTTCAGTATGTCAAAAAAGCAAAATTAAAATGCCTCTATTTTGTTAATTTACATCACTTGTAATTATTTTTGGCGGGAATTCGTGCTGTATGTCCTATATTTTATGCTGTAAGTCAAACTGAGATATGACAAAAATCTTGACATACTTTCCTTTAAGATTGTAGCTTTAAGTTAGAATTATGGTTTATATTGACTTTAAATGTTTTCTACAAAAGTAAGTCTAGATGTTTCGTTTAGCTTCATTTTACCGTATAGACATGGAATGTTGCGGTAGATTTTGAATTGGCGATTTTGTCGGAAACGATTTTGTAAAATACGGACAGTATGTATTGGGCCACGAATAATACAAAAAAAAACTTTGTATTCAAATCTCTGAGTCGGCCTTTAATGTTGATATAGTTATGTTGTATCTCTATTTTGAAATATAGTATCTCATTGAAAAAACCTTCACTATATTAGGGGCGCAATTAAATGTTGTTATAGATGTTTTCATTTCTTGGAAAATAAGCAGACACACAGACAAACTCAACTTCCATTTTAATGAGAGAATTTAGTGAGTTACAGCTATCTTTTATCACTTTTATCACAGTCACCCTTGAAAATGAGCTCAAAGCACTATCTTTACGCAATTTGTTAGTAGTGGGGGTTTGTCTTCAGATACAGGAACTTATCCCTTACTTCGCTCCTCATGATGAGCCCATATCATCGGGTACATCTTCAAGCATGCAAGGAGGTCACACTTCAATATCAACGATTTACAGCATGCACATGTGTAACAAACTACTCTTATTCCCTTTGTAATGCTTAAGGCCATGGTCCGATCACGTTCATATCGTGATTCACGCCCCCATGACGTCATCATTGAATAAACCGCTATGGTGAAATGTACATGGAAGCTAAGTAAACAAACCTCTCTGGGGCCTATATTAAGCTATTGCCCCCGATCACTAATCCAGTCTCATCTCCAACCCTAGATTTACCGGACTTTGGTCAAAATTTCGGTATCGGAATTAAAGCCTACTATTTTTCTCATTTACCCTGTGAAATGTTGGGGTAAATAATGTTGGTTTTGAATGGTTATGAGCAAAACATGTGTCCTCTTTTGTTTGGAACATATTACACAGTACTCTATGGGATTGCAAAATCAAGGTTTTTAGCGTCTCACATCAAAACGGTTAAAATATAGCATAAAACTTTACAGATTGGGGTTTTGGGGTGGAGGCCATTCTTCAAGATGAAAACTTTATATACTTAATATCAGGGTCATCCCCTTTAATAAAATAAATAACATTTTGGAAGCTCTCACATATTAAAGGTGCAACGAGAGATTTCACATATCAGGTGTCCGCAAAAAGTTGAAATGTACTGTGGGTTGCTTTGATGTGAGCTTTCCCCATCAAAAATATCCCCATCCCCACAGATTTTTTACCTTTCATGTAAAAATCCCTTAAAAATTAAAAAATTGTGAAATTCCTAATTTCGTATAGAGCAAATACGAAATTCAGCCTATGTTTTTACATTGAAATATAAGCAAATCAAAATCGCCTCTTTTCTTTCGAAATAGGGAGGGGGCTGGGGGGGTAGGTCGGGGGGGGGGAGAGGAAATGGGGTCGGGGAATGACGGAGACGTGAAAGGAAGGGTCGGGTGGTGTAGGACGTGGGGGGTTGGAGGCGCGTTTAGGATATTGCTCCCCATGAGGAGAAAGGACTGGGTAGTGAGGGGGGAGGCTAGACGGGTAGGGGAGTGGGGGTCACTTTTTTAAGACATTTTTGTAGCGAAACCATGTAAGAAATCTATTGAGTGTACACACCTAATCTATAGAATTACTATTTATGAAACCATATTTGGGTGCCTCAAAATCTCTCGTTGCCACCTTTAAAAAACCATTGCATATAAGCCATCTCTCTTTAACTTCAAACTTGATATGTCAAATTTTGCCTTATAATTGGGAGTGTTGCAGACATATCAACAAATTTATTACATTTTGCATGAAAAAGGAACATTAGAATCATTCACAGAGATACTGTTCAAGAATATCATTTTGTAAACCGATTGTTACCATGAACAGTTGCAAATTTTGTAGAAGTACAGTGTGAGTAAAACAACACCCTACATCAGAAAAAAATAATTAAAATAGTTAAGAATTATTTTTTGCTCACATGTTTGCATCGGTTATAAAGAGGGGTAAACGGCTTTCAGAAAACGTTTTATTTGGTGTCATTTGGGGCTTTGCGGAAGAAATTAAATGCCTATTTTGCTGAGAGACGTAAAAATCCCCACGTTTGGGGGCCGATTTTGAGCCAAACAAGGATGCATCGTTTACATAGTAACATGGTCTTCAGCAGGGAATTTGTGAGTAGAAACATTTAACCCCAAATATTGTACACAATAGAAGGTGGGAGAATTAATTGATGGGTTTATAAAATATATCCCCGGAGATATAAAAAGAAAATACTGAGTGAAAAATGTTCAAGATTTCCCAATAGATTTCAAGACGCTTGTGTACGACCACAGTTTTACTTAGGTTCAGGCAAGATTTCATGGTTTTAACCTACAACGAAACTTGAGAGCCAAAGTTAACTCTAGAAGGTTTTGTATTCCAATTGAAAAAACAGTGTGCGATATTAAATTTTAAGTTTTAATTCCAATGTTATTCACATAAAACTTCAGTCTTTAGTTCTTTCCCGCAATTCTATGGACGCTGAGTAACTGTCTTTGTGCAAAATAATTACACTTAGGGATGTAAAACAAATCTCTACTAGCAGTGTCGACTATGTTATGAACTGCGACCATTGATATGGGTGATTTTCAATAATGACTCTATATGATAAAAAATGGTAATTAATTTGTTGAATATATTTTTTTTACTTATAATCTGTTACACAATAGATCGTTATTCAAACTGTGTTTTTTGTGGATAATAAAACTCGTACCATCTAAATTGCATGTGTGAATTGCCCTTGCTATAATGTGCTAAGGTAGACGTCGGTGTCAGTCCTCCACTTGTATGGCTAAATCGGCCAAACAGAAATTTTTAGGTCTCTCCGCAAAATTGGCATAGTATGAACCCAAAGTCCGAAAGACAACCAAAATAAAAATCTTCTGATAGCCTGTTTTATCCCTGTAAACAACAAAGCAAACATTTCAAGCAAAAATACGTTTAACTTTGAAGGAAAAAATCTTTCCTGAATGTAGGGTTTTTTATTGACTCACACGGTCTTATTAGCAGTAAACCTACCTTGATCATCTGTAGTTGCAGACTTGCATTTCAGAGACTTTAAGGATCCACATGCATCATATCCATTTTTGAATTTGGCTGTGAATAAATGTATTTGAATATTGCTGAGAGAACTAATTAAGGACTGAAATTTAATTCCAATCCTATTCTCTGTTTGTGTGACAAGTCATAAATAACGTCTTGCGAACACATTCACAGAAAGTTATTTTATGAGATTTTTTTTTCTCATATGTGGTTTTGTGCCTGTGCATATTATGTTATAATTGTTCCTATACTTTGATTACTTAACAACAGACGGTCCCTTGGCAACAGTCGAACTGATATGCCGAATAAGGTGGGCGCAAGACACTGAAAGAGAGGCAATGTGGTACTTATGCGTGGCGTTCGTGATCCTGTGCAAACACTGAGTAATTTGGTTCACTTTACGCACAGACTGAAACGCCATCTAATTTCCTGCCTGTTTTGTGGGTAATCAAATATAGGGCCATGTGTGTATCTTCCTCAGTTGTAATGATGAGTTAAAAATGTTAGATATGCAAGTCACATCAGTAATATCTTGTGTATTGTTTTTGTGTACATGTATGATGCGTGATCCCCAATAGTTGTTTGGCAATTTAATACATGTAAAGAGTGAAGCAATTCATGTACTCCTATCACTTGCCAAATAGAGAGGAACGTTAGGTAATGACAAACCATCAGAAATGCACAATTGCAGCTGCTGCACACTACACAGCACGCGGTAGTTTTTTGACCACCAACCATCCAGGAGCAGGTCTCCCTCACTTAACCTCATATTGGATGTCCATTTTTCCCTCTAAACCTAAGGAAAAACAAGGACAATTTTTTACTACTTTAAAAGAAGCGGGAGTGAGATTCGAACCATGCACATACCTCTCCTACCTACCACAGACCAGCGAAGATTGGTGGCTTGATTTGCAATTCCTAATCGTGAATAACATTTATGGATAAAATCGATATTGTTACAGGACCCATTATAATCTATAGCATCTGCTCTGGAACTGTTTGTCACAGATTTATTCTCCAGGAGCGTAGTGGTGGTCAAATCTCACACTTGCCTGTACCCTGAGCCATTAGCTGCAGGAGGAAAATTGAAGCAGATATAGTAGTAAATTGAAATTTGTCAAAACAAATAATTAAAAAAATAACAAAAGAATTTTTTATTTTTTTTATTTTTTTTAATAAAAATATATGCTATTCCCCTGCAATGCAGAAACTGCTGTCAGGCCCGTACGCAAGGGGGTGCGGGGACCCCCCCCCAATTCCACAAAATGTGGCAAAAGGTTCACTTTTTGCTGAATTTTTTTTATGAATAGGTCACAACTTTAGAGAAACTTTGACAAGAAATTCCACTTTTTGGGATGAAATTTCCAAAAATCCAACAAAAGGAGCATTTTAGGGGGGGGGGGTAGTCCACTTTTATCAAGAAAAGGTCCACTTTCTTGAAGTCCCGCACCCACCAAAAAATAAATCCGTCGTACGGCCACTGACTGCTGTACACTCCATCTATGTGTACAAACACATGGCCCTGTAATAAGCGTTATTGGTAGATAGTCTGTATTTGCTGGTATTAGCTAGATACATGGAGAATCTGACCATGCACGTAGGATAAAGAGTATGAATATTTCATGGACTCATTATATTCCATTGACTCTATCACTCACCTTCCGACTCATTCTCACAGTACACAAGCCCTACAGCTCAGATCAAAGTATGCCATGACTTACTCAGCTTAGCACTGAACGAGGTCATACAACATGAAGGGCATCTAGTCATGTGACCTGCCCAGCCTATCTATGACTAACATACCATATCCATATTACCATCTTGGGGTGGGCCATGATGACACCTTTTATGTATCTGGTAAGTAGCTTTTAAAATTTTCCACAGAATGTAGTTGTCTGTTTGCCAACTTTTGTCCAATTTTAACAGCGATATTCACACTACTGGTGTAGAACCCTGTTTACATTTTCTTGCGCTGCATTCACTGTGGTATATACCCACAATATGATACCAATGAGGTACTTTAGAGTATGCACGTTACCATTAGTTCTATTATTACCATTAATTACCATTGTTAAGTTCTTTGATGTGGTAGTGAAGTTTTTATATATTTCAAATTGCATTTGAGATTGCAAGTTGTCAACAGATCTACCTCTCTATAAAAATATGTAATTTGTAAAAATCCCGCCCCCCCGCATCCTTCATGTGAACACTTGAAACGCTAACCACAACCTTACTGTAATATCAGCAGCCTTGTAATCTGTACTCATGATCAGCAGCATGGTCAACTGCAGTCTAAAACGTGTCCTGACCCAACTCTGCCCCTGCACTCGGTCTGCCTTTGCCTTTCCTAACTCTCGTGCCTTTGAACCTGTGTAATTGCAGATCTAGTTGGGGTCTCCTACAATTTTGCCTCCCTTGTATGTGTTGTGTCGCAAGAAAACGCTTGGCACAGATCATCATGTGTCTGAAACATGGCCTGTGAATTCTCTTTTTGATGCTCCTACAATACTTGTGCATCTTGGCAGTTCCCATAGATTTCTTGAAGTGTTGAGGTTCTCTCTCTCCAGCTGATGTTAAACGCTGTTCTTATGCAAGAATACATCCCCCATCTCTGCTCTAGGTTCCCTATAGATCCATATTTGCTCCATAAAGCAGGATGCTTTCTGCTGTTGTCCCTGACAGAGGGCCAAACTTTAATTGCCTTGGCAGGTGAGACCTTGCAGATGCTCTGTATGTTGTTGCATGCATCCCACGCTTGGTTTTCCTTACTTAAAGGTCCTGTTTAGATGTTGCTATCCCAGGAGCCCAAGTATTGGTTGTAAACTTGAAAGATCATCTTCTAAATATGTAAAATTAAAAAAGTGTTTTCTAGACTAAATTGCTGATATCTTCAAAGTGAATTTTAATGACTGTCATTTGTGTCAAGGATTTCGTCAAAAGATATATATGGGATTAAAGTAACTTAAAACATTGGACTATGCATTAACCAGACTATTCCACAAGCCTTACTCATGTTTTCAGTGCAATACAAATTTGAGCAGTTTTGTTTTTACTTGAACAAACTGTTGTCTTTTTCTTCAGTTGCGTTTGCTTGTTCCCCGAGTAACACTAAACCCACTATGGTGCAGACTCATTGGTAAAAATATTCAAAGATAACCTTTGGATTCCCACACATTGATGATATTTTAAAGCAATGGGACATAGAAATGTTGTTTTCTGGTAAAGCAATTAAATTCTTCTTCTTATTCATCGTGTCCAAACACTGGTTTCTCAAATATGATCCTACCAGAGATGAGATACAACGGCTGGCGGCTTCATCACTGAATCGAAGGTCCTTATTTGTGCATTGTTGCTCCAGCAGTGGGGGCAACCAAGAGGTGTTCCATTGTCTGTGGTGCTTGTTCCACAACCACAGCTCGTATCCTGATCTGCTTCCATATAGCCTAGGCCCACTTCTGTCTGCAAGGAAACCTTATATTCGTCCTTCTGGTTCTCAAACTGTTGAGGCATCGCCATTAGCCCATGAGGAGTCAGCTTCCAGGTGGGAGATGCTCCCCAGTTCAATACCGATGATGTTACTTGAGTTGTATGGCAAGTCTTTTCTTTCCACAGGTTACTCTTTGACCTCCTTAGAGACTCCTTAGAGACTGTTCAAGAGCTTGGACTTTGCTCAAGAATCTCTCTCTGGATTTAAGGCGGTTGGTTGGCACAGGTATCTGTCCAGCCATAGGGTGGCTTTCACTTCAGATACTTGGCAGCAACGCTCTTGCATTCTCTCTAACCTACGACGGATGTCTGGTGGATCAATTCCTGTTTGTTCTAGGACGTACAAGTTTTCCGTTGGATGTTGGACGGAGGCATCCTGTGATAAGCCGCAGGAGGCATTTAAACGGCTGACAAGCTTCCTTGGCAATGGTTTGATCTTCTTTCCCACCATGGCAGGGCAACTCTGACACATGATCAGCACAGGGCACATTCGTCCCGCCGACCCCAGGGCGATGTGGGCACGCACCCCATCCTGTGCCAGTGAGTTTTGCCCAAGATGTTCATTGCTTGAACATACTTTATACATCCCTGTCCCCCTATGTTGGTCCGCATAGAGAGAGCGGCTGTCCAAGGCACCCCCCAGGTAGAACCGGCTATCACAGTGTCCAGGGGTTTCAGACCCGTAACTCCATGAGCCGACGCCCTCGGCCCCACGGGTGTCAGTTAATGTAGCTCCAGATAGCAGAATATGCACATTTTTAGGAAAATACTATTATTGTTGCTGCGTCGTTTATTTAAAATGATGAAATTTTATTCTCTGAATGAATCACAACATGGGAAGATGGTTTGAAATAGACATTAGGGCTCCAAATATGAGGGATCTTTAGGATTCACAGCTGTTAAATAAACTCAGGTCATAACTGCAACACGGGAATCTTTTTATGTTCATGAGGTCAAAGTTACATTCGCGCACTAAAAGTCAACTGTGTGGTTCAAATATTACCTACCTCTACACACATTAAACAGATTAATATCAAGAATCTCAGATTGTTGAAAAATTATTTACGGTGCCTCTTATTTAAGATTAAAATTCTGAAAAAAATTTAGCGTATGCTCTTTGCTCTATATTGTGAAAAATAATTAATAATTTACTTTTCTATTATTTTTTGTTCAGTATGGCTCTTTCACTGTTCAACATGATAGAAGACAGTTGATCAAGATCACAAATATATAAGCCAAATCACAGTATTCGGAATAAGATACGTCCATCCATAAAATGTCAGTGGACTCGTCTCATGCATTTCAGAACAGCTTAAAACTCTGCACCACCTGTGGAAGACTTTGATTAGATGAGAAGTTCTGGGAGTCCAAATTTTTAGTGTTCATGGGAAATGTTTGTTCATATTGGAATATGTGGTGTAGAATACTTTTCTGAATTCAAAAATTACTAATACAATAATTTGGGCTGGTTTCATGCATAATAAGATCTAGAGCCCAGTGCTTCCCTAAAGAAAAAGGGTTTGTAGGGCTAATACTGTATGCTAATCCTGAATTATATAGCCTCAATACACTAGGGCTTGAAAAAGCATTTTGCCACATAGACCCATGTCACACCAAACTTTGTGGTCTCTTGACAAAGTTGGAGAAGGCAAGGTGGTCAGCGGTGTATGGCGCTGAACCATCAGGCAGGGATAAGATTGCCGAGCGGTCCCTGGTTCAAGCCCTGGTCATATTCAAATAGTTCATATTAGGTTTGTACTTGCATACTCATGCAGCATTAAAAATGTAGTGTGATTATGAATTCTTCTCGCTCCTACACATTTGCGTATAAGTGCCGGTATATGCAGTGGGTACCCTGTGCCTCGCGTTTCGGAGAGTCATGTAAAGCCGTCGGTCCGTGATGTGTCAGGGAGTCCTTCATATAGCATGCAAAAAGTTGCAACCTCATCGAAAAGATTAGGGGATCATCCTGGGTCTTTTAGCTGCACTCCATCACTCTAGGTACCACAGTCCCTCCACCTGCACTAGGATGCATGGAAGGATAGGCCTTAGACCAAGCATGGGAACATGTTGATGCTTCGTCCTTTAGTGGACTGACATAGCTAATGATGACAATGATTGATGATGATGATGACAATGATGAATGATGATGATAATGACACCAGTTGAGATAAAACAGTATGAATATGAAGTCCTGAAGGCACTCGGAATGATTGCCGGGTCTAAAAGATATCACTGAGTGACATCAGCATATATTTATTGATTCTGTTACCAAGAGGAAGAACACATGGTGAAAATAATGAGCACCACTTGATCCTTGGGGCAGCACTGCCAATCCAAGCGACATCATTATTGGCACAACTATTAAGTGGCTTCCTTTATTAATTAGCAAAAAGTTTTAAATCACACTTCCTTGTAGCAGGCAATCATCTTTATTCTTATGTTGACGTTTGGCATCAAAATCATATAAAGCAATAAATCTATTGATTGATACAGCATTGATGCATCATATGCATCGACCATCTTCAGTCTATTTTTGTGTCTCGCAGAATTGCAGAAGGCACTTTTCTCACTGGTCGTATGTCTGTGTGTGTATGCTGTGGTCAAAATTGTTAAGCCTAATATATTGCTACGTATAGTTTCCGGAAGGGCCACAAGATGTACTTGGTTGGAAAGGATGGGGCAGGGGGGTGCATGTTGGGTGACCTCGTGTGACCTTTGGCCCTCATTACAAACCGCGATGCAGACGACACTCTCAGTCCGGGGACCGCGGTCATTTTATTGTATAGTTAGTGCTAATGAGACATTTTATCATCTAAAAATGGGATACCACAAAATAAATAAACCTCATTTTTCTTAATATGACCCAGATCTAATTGGAATTTTTTTTTTTTGTTCAGAATCGATTTTGATCTTCAGAGCCTGCCAGATTATTCAAGAAGCTGTGTGAATTAGAGGCAAGTTATCGCCCCAAAGATCAAGTCATCTTTGAGCCAGCAACAGCGAATTGAGAGCAATGAGTATGAATACAGATTATCATAACATTAGCCCTTCATGATTGTGGACCATTACTTTAGTTTACAAGACCGCACTCACTATTGCTCCCACGTCTTGTTTGCCTTTGGAAAGTGTATGTTCGTAAGCTCAAGATAAAAAATATATATTTACTTAATAACCCCCATATTATCAATTTGGGTTTCAACAAATCTGAAATTAGCAAATGATAGACCTTGCTTGATGGACACACACATGAATGCCCCTTTGGACTCGGCAATTTATATAGCCCGTCAAAAATACAATCAAAGCCAGTTTATTAAGTTTATTAGGGGAAAAATGATTATGGAAATTTTATAAACCAGATATATATTTGACCCCCACGACGAATGGGCTGTAAGTCGCTGATGTTTGATTCTGAGATGAATAGGCCAAATTACTGTACAGGTCACTAATTCATGATTTTGGGATTTTTTACAGAAAATGAAAAAAAAAATATATATAGCCTTTTCAATCGTCACACAAAAATCAGAGCCGTTTTATTCCTAAAGTTGAAAATCCAAACATTTGTTCAGGGTATCATTTCAGGAATTATCCCAAAATGTCAGTAAACTTGCGAAAAGAATGCGAATGCCCTGATTCTACTCAAGCGCCATTCGTAAGCACACGTACACTTGACCGCGTGCAAAGGTGGCATCAAAACAAACAGCTGAGAATTTGACCTTTCTATTTTTAGCAGTTTCGAAGCTACTTGTGATGATTTGACCAATTAACAGAAGTTTCAAAAGCCTTTCGCTGCAAACCTGGTTTACAAGTGGGCGAAGGAGAACCCTATTGGTGCAATTGTGCACGTGACCTGTAAGAGCTTTGTGAGACCCCGATATACTTCAGTTCGCAGCTGAGCGATTGACGTGCGCAGTACCGGATTTTTACTCAAGATCAAGTGTTTACACCTGCTCACAACAGAATCGCTCGCTGCTACTTAAAGTTTAATCCTGACTTTCTGTGTGCTAAGCTGCATCGAGAAATGTCAACGTGGATCAGCTGTTCGCATAAATTTTTACAAAAAAACAACTGCTACTGTATTGCGGAATAAAGTACGTTTTAATATTATAATCTAACCCTACACCCTTTTGTGTATATTATTGGTATTAAATAGTCAAAGTATGTTTGGGCATAGGCTGGATGATGCGATTGCTTTCTGGTTTGTTGTATTTGCCGTATTTTTTGGGATGGAGCCAGGGATCGTCTTAGTGCCACTCATGGTCATGACAGCTAGTGTATGTACACGGTAAAACGGGCATTGGTAAGCCTATAGTAAATTAATGCTGAATGTAATGAGCTTTTTAGAATTTTTGTGAGTTACCTAGCTAACTCCTTGTTTTTTGTTTACTCTCTAGGCGTGCATTGTACAATTTTGTTACATAGTACGTTGAATGTGCCCTCCAATTGTAGGAACATTTTCGCAGTTTACTGAGGCATACTCAAATTCGGTTTGGGTTTTTTCAATATTATTTTATAATGGTAATTAATTTTCAAAATTACATAACCAATTAATTTTAATAGATAAGTTTGCAGCCTATTCACAATTTTTTAAAAATGTTTGAAATTTTGGTTACAAACATGTGTGCATCCCCAAATCGAAGTAACCCTTGTAGACTAGTTATGCAAATTGTGTCAAATTATTACCAAAGAATTAGAAGTATGAATGGAATGTATTTCAATGAAAATTAGGACATTCTTGACATGTAAGAGAATCTTATTTTTCTGTTCATGATAAGCAAACGACATTTTGGCACATGAACATTGGTATATGGTAAAGTTTATGCAATTCGCTTCGCAATTAACACCTAATTAATTATGCAAGAAATTGGAACCTTGCTATTTTTCTCTTAAAAAAATTTCCCAATAAGGAGTATTTCAACATTATTTACGCAGAGTTTCATGAGGATTTAAGCATAGACCACATCCGTTTGCTATGTTGTTTGCTGTACTACTTCAACTTAAAATAGGCCTTTTTGCATCCTAATACTTTAGAGGCCTTTTTCTCAGAAACTCTTCTTTTTTTTAAAGATGCCGCACTTCAATTGGCTATATTTTGACTTCTGAATATCCAAATTCATCATGTAAGGTATCATTTTAAAGCTGAGATGCCCCCTTTTCAAAAGGTCTGAATCTCAAAAAGTCAAAATCACTTTACAGCCCTTTTGTGGTGGATGGTCCACATTGAATGTTTTTCATTCATTGCATGGTAATGATATTTTTCTTTCATTGAAATATGAAATGTGTCCAGCCGCTAGGCTCTTCCCATATTGGATTCATACTCCATATTTCCCTAATGAAAATATTCTTGGCTTACCTTCCACTCATATTTTTTTATACTTAGGGCAAATTTTTTAAAAAGTTGTACTTTTATTACTCAGATGTTATTTATAATAACGCAGGGTGGAATTCCCTAAATTTAAAGCAAAAACCGACATTTTTTGGAAGAGGCGCCCCCTATTTTGAGATTTTTGCACAGTTGCATTTGCAATCGACTACTAAACCATACCTGTGAATGTAGAGCTCAAACTCTCTATTGTCGTCAAACGAGAATTTGTAATTAGAATAACTTAATATCGGAGATCTCCGATAATTAATCATGCTGGAAACGCCCTGCCAAGATGAAATAGCCGGGAATTGACCATGTAACGTGTCTACGCTCATCCATTAGTTCTTCCGTCGGTTCAGGCAAGTCAAGTTAAGATCATTTTCCGTTAGGTGAACTATTTCATCATGGACGGACATAAATTGGCGTTTCCCAGGTCCTCCATTAAATGTACAATCAGGGATCCCGATTCTAATTACAAAATCGCTTCTTTTATGACACATAATCGCATTTTTGATCATTACCACTCGGCATGGTATAGTTTTCTAGACAATATACAAACACAACTGGTGCAAAAATCATCAAATTTTGAAAATTGGATGCACTCTTCAAATGTGCTGCAATTGCTTTACAGGATTATTCCATTATACTTTTCTATCTACTAGTATGATCACCAAACTATGTACTAATGATTTTAGCATATTTAAGTAATAGACAGAAGTTCATTGAAGTTTTAACAAAGGATCTTTGAGTCACACCCATAAGGATCTTTGTGATTCAATCTCTGTTGTCAAATCCATTTTAGGTTATGAGTTGGACGGAGGATACGAATATGGGTATGGAAATGGGATGGGCAATATTATTGGCTAACCTCCCATATCCAGACGATGGTACAACCGTCATTCATATAGCAACTCACTCAAATAAATCAATACATGAGTGGCAACCACAAACCATTTTGTGCTTTCTAACTTACAACAATCAGTAGTCTTAAGCAGTACAGCTTGTACACATGACTGCATTAATAAATAGCTAATAAATATAAAGCAGTGATCAATATTGTAAATAGGAGTCCCTTCCAAAATAGAATGAATGCTGCCTTAACACCCAACACTAATGCAACAGAATAATCATTCCAACAGTAAATGTATGAGAAATCCCTTTAAAAACAACATATCAAAAGTCTACAAATAAATGAGTGGCACATATATTTTTAAGGGGTAAGGTTTATACGTGGTCAAATATGAAAATATCAAAAACACGCTCGAAAGTAATGCCAACGGTTCGTTACATTTCCAGGATTAAAAAAAGGGTATATTTTGCCATAACTCTGCATGTTGGTAGTTCAATAGTTATGAGTCAAAATAGGTTCAAAGTCACAATGGGGGTAAAATTTTCAGATTTATCCGTTCGTTATAAAAATGGTGTCAATTGTTCGTCTACTGTCAGCCCACCCGAATATACTGGTTGCACCATCTAAATATTCGTTGCATAATTGGACCGCAAATGTACCGGGGGCTACAGGGTCTATGGGAGGTCACTAGTCATAGCACGGTAATTCTTATATAGAAAGTTCAAACAAAGAATCGATTACATTTATTTATCTAGTGGACAAATTTAACAGTTTACAACCAGTCCCCGATCACAATCGACCATTCATAATTTTATCCCCAGGATGACTTGAACTGTTATGAAGCCTTTTACTAAAACTATAACGCGAGAGAGGGCAACTATACCTTTTTTTAACCCTTAGGA
>JAMKCH010022199.1:0-44510 GCA_023653785.1 Ophioderma brevispina
GAAAAAAAAGTTACACCATCCATGCAGAGTTTTGTTTGTGCTCACTCAGAGCACACACGGCGCGGCGACAGTAGTGAAAAGGGTCACCCCGGCCCGATCCCGGAAAAATACCCGAAAATACCGTGTACAGTGCGATATCGGGATGCCCATTTATTTTTGTAAACGACTGGTAAAAAAACCTACACGTTCAATAATAAAACGAACGCGATATCTTCATACGTTCGTCCCCCTTTTGAACGTGATCCACGCTCAATCACCCTCACAGGACAAACGAACGCGTTCCTTTTCGAGTTCAATACGCCTGTGGAACTCGTCTAGATACCTGCAATAATGCATTGATTCTACTGAGGGCGCGCTAACGATTTTTCCAACAAATTTTGTGCTTTGATCGTACGATTTTTTTTACGATTTTACTGGCGAATTTTACTGGTTACGTACCTGGCTAATCTCATCGATTCCCGTGCTACAACTAGGTTTAAGGTCTCTCGTGATTTTATTTATTTCCTCACTTGAAGTGGGAAAAAGAAACATGGTTTTATTGTGGTTGCAAAATTTCAGAGGCTGCACAAAGTTATTATCAGGAGCTGGTATTTTAGCAGCTAGTGAGGTGCCAATATTTGTGAAGAACTCATTAAACCTATTAGCAATATCAGTAGTATCCGAAATCTTATTTCCGTGTTTGTTCGTGACGAAATCCTGTAGTTTTGTCTTTTTATCCTACCACTAAGGTTCTTTAAACTTGCCACATTTTTTTCATGTTGTTTTTATGAGTATTAATTTCAGATGAAATATATGATTTTTTGGAGACCCGTAGGAGTAAATTGAGTTTATTTCTAAATTTAGTGTATTTTAGTTTACTTTCAGTTGTCGGTTTGGCCAGATGGGCCTTGTAGAGTTTATCTTTAGTTTTAATTGATTGGATGATTCCACTCGTAACCCAGGGTTTTTTGGGTATGTTACGTTTAGATTTTTTAATTTCTTTCATTGGGCAATGAGTGTTCAGTATATCAATAAGTTTAGTGTTAAATTTATTATACGCTATCTCCGGGTCAGTTTCCTGCCGTACAAAGTCCCAATTCACAAGTGATACGCCATTTTTGAAGCCTCGGATATTAGCGGGTTTTAGTTGACGTTTTTTCTTTACTGATGACGAAGAATTGGAATGGCGAAGATTGCAATTTGTGATAGTAAATGTGGGGAAATGATCCGAAATATCTGTGATAATGACACCCGAATTTATTGTTTTTGTTACATCATTGGTTAAAATGTTGTCAAGTAATGACAGGCTAAGTTTGTTGTGAATATTAGATTTAATTCTTGTTGGTCTATCTATACATGGGTAAAAATTGTTGGAATAGAGCTGATTGATGAAATTATTGACTTTAGGTTTTGACTCGTATTTTAGTAGGTCTAGGTTGAAATCGCCCATTATGTAACAACGTTTCTTTTCTTTGGAGATAAGGTTAAGAACATTATCCAGCTGGGAGAGAAAGTGATCGAAATCAACCGATTCAGGTTTATAGATGATACCAATAATAATATTTTCGAGTTTATCCCCTAGTTCAATGAAAACTGAATCACAATCTGTGCAATCAATCTTTAAATCAGGTCTTTTTTGATATTGGAGTTTAGAATCTATAAATAAGGAAGCACCGCCACCAGTCCTATTCTCTCTATTACAATTTTCAACTGTGTACCCATCAAGATCGATAAGATTAGCGTCATCATCTGACCTAAACCACGTTTCAGTAAACCCTATACATCGAAATGGTGTTCAAATGTAGAAACATAATTTGTGATATCATTTGCATGCAAATGTAGAAACATAATTTGTGATATCATTTGCAACTTTTTGGGATATGTGGGGAGGTTCGGACGCTTCTATCGCCGCTCCTCCAAGTCATTTAAAACAAACTTCTTTTCGTTTGTCCGGCTTCCCCTTCCCCTTACCAGAAACATAAACCTGAAATACACAAATTTTGGTGTATATGTGATTTTGCTTCACAGCCGAAACCCCTCAATTGTTCAGGGTCAACACTGCGGACCGATCAATAAGGGAACCCAATGCGTGGTTGTTGCGCCTCGCAGATCTGTAAAAAATGCAGATTTTTTGGTTTCATGCACTCTGAGAAACGAAGCATTTTCTCGGCCGAAATTCAACCAAAACACTTCAAAATGCTCACCGTTCTTGAAAAATGTTATAGAATACATATTATCAAGAAGAATGTACAATATAATGTATGTATAAAACTTTATAAGTAACAATAGCATCTAAAATCACAAAAATATGTAAAATCTGAAAATATCGACCTGTTACATACTTATATCAAAGAGAACATGTCAGTTTTCTTACTATTATAGTTTGGTAGATTCATTGGCTAAATTATTAAAAAGAAACAAAATCAATAGCTCTTTAATTAAAAAAGGTATAGCTATTTTTCTGCAAATACGTGCATACCTAATTTCGTATGCATGTTGTATGCAAATTAGCCTATATCTATTGTTCTACATGAGCAAATTATTGCAGATTTCACTTCCAATAACTTCAAACACTATATTTTCGATATAACACAACATTTTGATGTTGTGGGCATATTGCCGCTTTTTTGTTAAATAAGCCTCTTTTCAGGGTCGTCCCGCTTGCATATAAGGTAATAAAACTCTTGGAAATGTATGTAAGTAAGGAGTTTGGGAATGTGCAGAGAATAAAAAAATAAAATAAAAACAAAACACTGACGACTGCACCAACTTAGTAAAACAGTCCTTCAATGCAGTCCTTAAAGGCTGACTCAGATTTCCAGATGAGGGCGCCCTCATTTTTCAAAGAAATCGTGTTTTTTGCATATACATATTGCTTGTCCATATACTAATCACTGTGTGAAATAGTTAAGCTCAAATCGAAGTCCTTCATATTGAAAATCACAACATTGTTATAAAATTCCGGATCCGGAAATTTTGTTATACACAGTATCCTATGGCACTGTTATACTATACATAAATGTTTATTGCATGAAACGAAAAATTCGATTCATCTCCAACTTTGGAATTGGGCATTTTTAGGTCACTATCTTTAGTTCTATTTTTAATTTATACACACAAAAATTAAATTTGAAAATCTCTGAGTCAGACTTTAATTCTTTTGACGTTGTATAACTGTAAATGTACAGTTTGTTGTAAAAATATATAGTCAAAACCTGTAAAAGTTGTCTTTTTCGGTAAGCCTATTTAGTTGACAGAATTTATTTTTCTTATCAGACATTTTTGTACGTACCACGTACCATTTTCACCGGCCGAAATTACCCTACATTTACGGAGATCCGCGAACAAAAAACGATCACAAGCCCGACAAAAAGTAATATCTTGTTGCCAAGTGACTGAATTAACCTATGCCCTCTTCTATTATGTCAGTCATGCTTCAAAAAGGCTTATTGCAGTCAGGGGATAAGCAAGTGTTATTTAATGTATTTTTATATGTTTTCTCTTTCAGGAAGGTCCTTTAAATATTAATGATTCTACTTTGGATGCCTCCATAAAAGGTGAAGATATTCAAGATAGCTTGGGTGAAAACCTGACAGACATGTCCATAGAAAGTGTGTTTGATGCAGAATGCCCTTCAAGTCTTAAACCTGTATCAATTGACAATGCAAGGTGAGATTTATGATTGCCTTCAAAATACTTATAAACTTAAAAACACCTTTACTGCACTGTTCAATCAGCCAGAGTGTTTAGATATTCCCACTTGTGTCTGTTTTTGGGCGAGGGTAGCCTACGGGCTACCCGCTCTATTCGCTTGGGTTTTTTACCTACTTTTCAAATAGCAGTGTTGCAGAAAATATTTGTGCCGTTTATATCCTCTAAAATCTACATATTGTGTGATAGTCTATGAAATGTTGTGCAATTTTATGTCACATGGATATGTACACAATAAGATTGGCCCAGTGAAAACCAGAACGTATACATTTTCAAAAAGATATTAACGTTCAAAAGAGTAGAAATAGGGCAATATTAGCAGAGGTTCCTGAGAAATTTTACAGTGATTTGCTGGTTAACAGCATCTTTAAATCGTTGCATTGAATCAACGGATGATTAAACGTTTGGCACCACATGCAGCAAGTCGGGGGCGATATCAATAATAATAAAAATTCCTTTAAAAAGAAAAGGGCATGTCAAGAGGAAATATCCATGTAATTGGTGTGTGAAGGTATTAGTAAGATGATATATTGCTTTATTTGTAATACTTGAGCCAATGGTTCAGTTGATCTAAAAATCCTTATTTCTTTTCTAAAGGTAAATCAAGAGGACTATGCTGTGGAGCAGGAAATGCCCATTTAAGAATGTTTTCATTTTGATGTTATGAATAAAAACATTTTCAAAATCTGTCAATATCCAAACGGTTGGATTGATTTAATTGTTTTATGTAAGCATGCACTATTTGTAAAAGAAGGCCAGGGTTTGAAAAAATGTAAATTTCCCGGGAAGATAGTCGCATTTCTCACAGATTTCCCACTATATCTTATGTATAAATTTCCCTCAAAATGGCCAAGGTTCCCTCCAAATGGCCAACTTTCCTGGGAAGGAGCTTCCCAAATTGCCCACTTTTTCGAGCCATGAAGAAGGCTTTCATAGATTTTGGCCAAAATTACCAATACTGACCAATAGGTGACCAATAGGCACAAACTGCTTACGCTCAATAGCCTTCTTAGGCCAGCCATGCTTTTGAGCAATTTGGCTAAAATGGGCGCAAGCGTTTGGACTATAAGAGGCTAAGAATCCATCATTTGGAAGAACGAAAGGAAAGAAAAATCGACGAACGGCTAAAGTATATCATGCGGCTGCAATCGCATGCATGGATGTGCTACAGTGTGGGCGGTGGTGAGCGTCAGATCCCACCACTCATGCTTCAGAGCCCACCACTAAACACCATTTTAACTCTAGATCCCACCCACCACTCAAGAGATAAAAAAATTGACTATTTTTAATCATTTTATCAAAATTTTAGGTTTTTTCTTTTTTTAAGTTTTTAAAAATATGTCAATTTCATCAAATAACACCCACCACTGAAATGTGCTAGCTACAACCCTGACCGCATGATATAACAAGAACACGCAATATGATTGATTGAATTCACCATTCAATTACGTGTAGTAGTACGTGTCCGTATAGACGTTGGACCTAAAATATAAGATTTTGGAGATTAGCGCTTTCTGCTTTTGGTCTAACTTGTAGGGCTTGTTAGGAACTTATACTGTTCAAACATGCAAAAATCTGATTTTTGTGTCGCATGAAACGAATGTTCATGGAGGGGCACTTACTAGTCCAAATTTGTTGTTCCGTCGTATGTCCGATGTCGTTGTCCGTCCGTATGACTCGGTAACTTTTAAAAATGCTCTGCCAGGCAAAGGCTATCCCCGATTGACTTCAAAATTGATAGGATGATAGAGTGAGGTTGCCGCAATATTAATATTATTGTGTGCGTTTGGTTGCATTATTTGCATATTCAGAATATTAATAGGCTTATTGATATTTTTAGAATTTCGGTTAACCTGTTTTTGAAATGCTCTGCGGATAAACGCTATCCTGATTTACTTCGCACTTGGTTGGGGATCGAGTGAGGTGCAGATATGAGGTGGGAGCTTTGCTGCCTTATTTGCATATTCATTGAATATAATAGCGTATATTGGCGGTCAAAATGATAATATTTCCCGCAAGGGATGTGGTTGCAAGTTATCTGGTTCTGTTCGTAGGTTGTTATATATTATGTAATGTGGTGGAAAGGACAGGGTTAAAGAGTTCTTACCTGATTAGAGTTGGGCTCTTTCGGACCAACTTACAATGCAATAGCTGATTTTTACAAAAATATGCAAAAATCAGCGTAATCGACTAATTTTTGAAAACGGTACATCGGATATGCCACAATCCTTCACTGCATGAAAACCCCATTATGGTGCGCATCTCTTTTGCCATTGAAACTTCCTAATTACAGCGGCTTAGGTTTGCAAATGAGTCATTAAATTGCGTAATTGTGAATCCTAAAATGGTATCGGATATGCGAAATTCTTTAGCTACATGCCAAAAACTAACATACCATACATATGGGGGGAACGAAGACTGGAGGGGAAGGCGGGGGGGGGGGGGGACCGGCGGCAGGGCGGGGGTGTGGCGGAGGGGGAAAGGGGGGGGTGGTGGAGTGAGAAGGGAAAGGGGGGCGGGGGTAGTGGAGAGGTGGGGGGGATGGGGGGGAGGGGTGGGGTGAGTAGGGAAGGGGTCGGGTGGTGTGAATATGGGTGGTGGGCGGGTGTGGTGTGTGGTTGGGGGGTTGGGTGCATTGGGGCAAAGGGTGGGTGCGTCGCGAGGGCGCGGGTGGTTGGTGACGTCATGTGACCTTGGTGACCTTAGGGACCTTGGTGACTTGTGTGACCTTGTGACTTCGTGTGACCTTGGTGGCTTCTTGGGACCTTGGTGATTTCATGTGACCTTTGTGCTCCCATGTGACCTTTGTGCTCCCCCAGTGACCTTTGTGCCCCATGGACCTTTGGTGACATTGGTGACCTCATGGACCTTTGATGACCAATGTGACCTGATGGACCTCATATGACCTGATGACCTCATGTGACCTTTGGACCTCGGGTGACCATTGTGTGCCCTTGGGGACCTTGTGTGACCTTAGTGACTGCTGACCTTAGTGACTGTGACCTTGATGACTTATGTTACCTTGGTTGACCTCATGTGACCTTGATGACTCATGTGACCTTTGGCCGATTCAACAAATCTTGCTGGGCAGGGTAGGGTAAGGGTGGGATGCGAAGGGAGGGGGTGGGTGTCAGGGGGGGGTGCGTCGGGGGCAGGGTGCATTGGGGGAAGGGTGGGTGGGTGACCTATGTGATCTTGGTGACCTTTGTGACCCCATGTTCCTTTAACACTTTCCCAGTGGATTGTTCTCTTTCTAATCAGTTTTTGCCCAAACTCATCACATAAAGCAAGTGAGCGCGCTAACCAGGTCGACCTTGTGGTTTTTTGAGGAGAACCGCCTTGTTGAGAATTTTAATCAAATTTCTGCTTTATTAAATCAACTTGATGTGCATTTAAATCAGAAGCAAATTAAAGGCATCTTTAAAAAAGTTCCCATCTTTGACGGCAAGAGAGAAATTGTCAGAGACAGAGAAGAAGCTTCTTCCAGCCCTTAGAATGTGCACCTCCTATTGGCTTTCAGGATGAGTTGTTCTATTTGGCGAGTGTATGTGGGACCCATCACCCCCCCCCCCCCCCCCCCCCCCTTAGATATCAAGGGGCATGGAAGTGGTACAAAAAATCACGAACACAAGCTTGGATATTAGTCAACTAGTAATTCCACAGAAGGCCTTGACCAACACCAAACAAATGTGGTAGTGCTCCAAAGGAAAATCAATAGTGGAGTGGCAAGAGAGCAAGTACATATCGCATACCCAGTGTAACACCGCAGTGCCATTACCAGACACAAGAGGCCACTGCCCATTTCAGCAATACCACAAAAAATATGAACGATAATTCATCATAACGTACAATAGCCTTGTTCAAGGCTGTCTGCTAAGAACCTTCAAACTTGCTCATTTTTTTATTGACATTTATTCTCAATTATTTTGAACATTGTGTTTGCAGGTTTAAAATCAGTGCTTTAGCATTGAAGGGCTATGCCCTGTCTAGAGAAAGATTCAATAAAAAAATAAATTGGTATACTCCTTGGTGGTCTTTTGTGCACACTGGATCTAGGAGCCTACTAGTATGGGTATAAAACCTCAAATACCTATTGTGGTCAGGTGCAGTGGCTATGCTACTCTGCCTGAGTGGAATTTATTGAACTTGCTATTGGAAGGCTGCAAGCATGGAACATAGGCCAGGTGGAATTAGAGCCATCAAATAAGGTGCTTGATAAAATTACCAATTTTGCCATGGTATTGCTATTTCTTTAGTTTTAGGGAGGGGGAATATGCTCCACTCCTCGCATGATTTCTGCCTAATATGATCAGTGACATTATTTGTATCAGACGTGTGAACCAGTGAATGAAGTTGGTAGAGCGCCTTGAACAAGGCTAAACGTACAAGGGCCCAATTCACAACACTCAACTTGATCCCATCACAATCACACCAATCTTATAAATGTCTAAGCATCCAGTTTTAAGGCTAACTCCCTCATGCGAGCGGAGTCACTCAGCACCTCTGACTCGATCAAACAGCTCCAAGGCCAACCCCCACATCATATGAGCGGAATCTGCCTCAAGCACAACCCAAACCAAATGCAAAAATTAGTCCTGATGCTACTACTACTGCCATTTTGCCCCCATAACTGCCTCACAATCAAAACTTACACATTGCGGCCACAGTTGATTTCGTTCTCGCCAACGTCTAGAGTCATTGCACTATGATTTTTCATGAAGGGTCACAATCGAGGTCACTATCGGGCATATTTAATGAGCTTCGCTGTGCGTGCCGTAAAGCTGCCTAGTCGATCCTGAATCCCGGCTGACTCACCGTAGTAACCTTGGTAGCGTGCCGTAGTCGACCTTTACTTGATTATAAAACTTAAAGATTGCTATTTTTTAATGACATGACCTAAAATAGGGCTGTTTCAGAAATTTGATATTACCAGTAGACTTTCAGAATTCAGCCGCATCAGAAAAATTAATTTTCTTATTTGAGTTACAAGGCATAGAACACCTAGAGTCTCTAGAATCACATGAAAGTGACTGTTGTTGATCAATAATACAATTAGGCCTATCATCCATCTAAATTTTATTCGGCCTTGGGTTCCCTGCATGTATCAAAAACTATGTTGTACCATATTGCAAGTACTCAGCTTCTTATGACCCTTTTAATGTGATGTAAATCTGCACGGTAAGGGGTCATATGAGGTTGAGTTACCTTTCCATCCCCTGTACCCACCCCTTTCCCGCACCCCACCCTCCCTCTCCCCCCCCCTGCAGACGACCTTTCCAAATTTTCAAAGATGTAAAATATCTCAATTGACCACCCCACTGTGTGGGATGCACTACATGTACAACCCGACTTGTGCACATACCTCAGCCTACCCCCTCTCCCACCCAAAACGAGAAGCAGTAAGTAATCATTGTCAACAAGGTAGAAATAACTAGCTGACCCCACTCTGCCTGGAAAGCGTACAGATTCCCTGTCACCTGCAACCAATCCCCTCCCACCATGCCAGCGCTCTACACATGACAATACTACGGCCCCCTGCCCTCCCCCCCCTCCCCCCCCCCCCCCCATCCCAGCCTCGAATGATCATGAGATGTGACACATCATTAGCTATTAATCATTCCTTTCATTTACAGCCATTGTACCCTGAGCATGGAACCTTCGCTAGTGGCCACATCACATATAGCATCTGAACTACCACGGATCCCGAAATTATTGTTGGCAATATCTGTGGGTGTTCTTTTGTATATCAAAAACCGCCATAATTAAAAGGACCAAGTGATGAATTCTGCAACCCAATTGGGAGCTGATTATATTTTCAGATAAAAATGTGTCCATCAACATACAAATATTATTATTATTATCATTACTAGGCAGTCCCCGGTTTCGCGATCACCTGAGTTTCGCAATCACGAACCTTGAATGTTCACTTAAATTGAGAATTCTTGTGGTCAACCCTATTTGACCTGTTTGAAAACCGTTGTTTGACCTTGAATGACCACCTGAATGACCTTTGATCCACTAACCAATACAAACTCAGTCTTCGGAAGGTCAATGGGCACCCACCCACCAAGTTTCAGGAATGTGCGACCCTCGTCTCCGAGAAAATAGACCGCGGTCAGACAGACAGACACACTGACAGACAGACCTCCGGTATTAATATATAGATTATTACTATTAATAATAATTTAATAATATTCTATTGAGAGAACCTAATGGTGACGCTGACGGCAAAAAACTAATGAAAGCAACAACAGCGTGATAACTAGAACTAATTCACTCCAAACCTCCCTAAAGACCCAACCTAACGCGCTTTGACATGAACCCTCCACACCCTCGCACTTTGTGGCGGGAAATTTGTAATCCACCGTGTTGCACTACCAAGCAGTCGGTCCTTGTCGACACAAACTTTGTGAATGTGCCTGCCAGGCAAACCATACCGACAAACTTAGTCCAGCTATCCCCAATTAGAAGGCCACTACGCTTACGGAATCCTTCAAAAACCCGGTATTTTTAACGACAGTCTACCACTCGCTGTGACAAACACCTGGCAAAACTTTCAACTGCCTAGCAACACAATCGATGCATTGCCGAATCCGGAAAATTTCCCCAGGCAGAATATCCCGTGTTCAATGAAACCTGTTGCCTGTGACGCCACTTTTTACACAGGCTCAGGAAAACGCCTCATCACAACCCAACATACTCTTTACCCCAAAACTGCACACACAGTCCTAGGAATGGCGCTCCTACCAGCTTATGTTTGGGAATCGTCTGTATATTAAAAGAAGGTGGGGGATTGACCACTGGTGACCACTGAACCGTGATGGGAGGGGGGAAACGCCTAAATCCCTGCAAACAGATGCCCTACCAACCGAAACTATAGGTATCCATTAAACAAACCTCACAGAAATAAGTCTACAGCCCCAAAAAGGCCAAAAACCTTGGCTAATTAAGCTACGCCGTATGGGCCACATCTCCATACACTGCCTGAGAAATTTTGGAACTGAACCCTGTCTCTTATCGAACCTTGACTGGCATGAGTACGGAACAAGCTGTCAAATCTTTTCCTTGTAACAGCACAAAAACCCGCATAAATAAACAACAGCACAAAGGATACGTCACGCCAATACAGCGATAAATGGTAAAAATCAGATTGGAATGCTACACCACGCTCGTGGAATGATCTGAACTCAACTGGGGAAGGCCATGTGCGGTCTCCCCAGTCACCGATACTCCGCTACTCAGCTTGCAATGGCCCGTGAAGAACCTCAGTCAAACTACAAATTTTCCCCCACAATGAGCCCTGCCAGGACTTGGCAGCACCATTATTTTGGTTCATCCTTCATGTAAGACTTCACAGAATTAGCCTAGCTTGAAATCTTCTATAAAAGGATCAAAGGATTACAAGTATTGTACAGCTTTATTCCATAACAGAGTCTTTAGTCTAACTCATGAATAGACAAGACGAAATTCATGAAAAGAAACTTCATGAGGCATATTTTAGTAGAAGCATTTGAAACATTGTTTCTAGACTGATTTTTTATGCTGATCACGAAAATGCCGGTTGCTTTGCTGTATTTTGAGTGCAAAGGGGTCAAAATTCAAGAAATTCAAAATGGCCGCCAAAATACCTCTAAATTTATGTCAAAAGATATAAATTCGTAATTTTCCACAGTTAACAGACATTAAACTTGCTCTTCTACACAGACTTTTGCAACTGAGTATATTAACACTAATTATTAATCATAAAATCTAGTAAGGCTGTCGATTCTAAATGTTTAAACGCCAGCCGGCCGTTTAAACGGATAGTAATATTGCAAAACGGTTAAACGGGAAGCTTACTAGGCTTCCGTTTAAACGTTTAAATGGCCGAAAAATTTCCGTTTAACCGTTTAGACAATTAAACGGAAATCGACAGCCTTAAAATCTAGCCTCAAGGGGTAAAATTGGACCAAATTCAAGATGGCCGCCAAAATATACAAAACAATTTAATTTTAGGCGTACAATCCCACAATAATTCAGTGTTATTAAACATACTGTCTCTCGAAGGTGAGTATATTGGTGAGTATATTATTATCAACTTCTCAGTTTAAGTTGTAGCCCAAGGGGTAAATGTTGATCCAATTCAAAATGGCCGCTAATATATATATATATATACCATAGACCTATTAGCTATTATCTATCGCGGATTACTGCTTACCTTGAGCGTAGATGATAACTACTTTGCATCTTTCTGAAGGAAAGAGCCAGCTCTCAGATATGAATACCTAATTCATAATTTAACAAATCACTAACCTCAAACCGTAACCTGCCTCTGAAGGCAGGTCGGGCCACCCCGCACTATACTCTTCGCCCCTTTTAATTTCGACAAAAACCCGCATAAATAAACAAAATAACAAAAATAAAAACGTTTCACGCCAATACAGCGATTACCTGTAAAAATCCGATTGGAATGCTACCCACGCTCGTGGAATGATCTGAACTCAACTGGGGAAGGCCATTGCGGTCTCCCCAGTCACCGATACTCCGCTACTCAGCTTGCAATGGCCCTTGAAGAACCTCATTCAAACTACAAATTTCCCCACAATGAGCCCTGCCAGGACTTGGCAGCACCATTATTTTGGTTCATCCTCTGTAGACTTCACAGAATTAGCCTAGCTTGAAATCTTCTATAAAAGGATCAAAGGATTACCAGTATTGTACAGCTTTATTCCTAAAAAAAACAGAGTCCTTTAGTCTAAACTCGAATAACAGACGAAATTCAATGAAAATAACCTTCTGAGCATATTTTTAGTAGAATGCATTTGAAAACATTGTTTCTAGAACTGATTTTTTTATGCTGATCACGAAAATGCCGTTGCTTTGCTGTAAGTTTGAGTGCAAAGGGGAGCAAATTCAAGAAATTCAAAATGGGCCGCCACAATACCTCTAAATTTATGGGCAAAAGATAATCAATCGTAATTTTCCTCCCACAGTTTACCAGACATTAAACTTGCTCTTCTACACAGACTTTGCAACTGAGTATATTAACACTAATTATTAATCATACAAGTCTAGTAAGGCTGTCAATTCTAAATGTTTAAACGCCAGCCGGCCGTTTAAAAGGATATTATATTGCAACTTTAACGTAATCTTACTAGGCTTCCGTTTAAACGTTTAAATGGCCGAAAATTTCCGTTTAAAAAAACCTGTTTAAACAATTCAAAAACGAACTCACCAAGCCTTAAATCTCATCCTCACGGGTAAAAGTTGGACCAAATTCAAGATGGCCGCCAAAATAGACAAAACACTTTCATTTTAGGCGTACAATCCCACAATAATTCAGTGTTATTAACATACTGTCTCTCTAAGTGAGTATATTGGTGAGTAGATTTTATCAGCTTCTCAGATTTTAGTTGTAGCCCCCCCAAGGGGAAATGTTGATCCACTTACAAAATGGATGCCGCTAATATATAATATATATACCATATACCTATTAGCTATTATCGATCGTCGGATATCCGTGCTTACCTTTTTAGCGTCGATGATACGCTTTGCATCTTTCGAAGGAAAGAGCCAGCTCTCAGATATGAATACCTATATCATAATTTACCAATCACTAACCTCAAACGGTAACCTACCTCTGAACGGCAGTCGGGCCACCCCGCACTAGACTCGCCCCTTTAAATTTCTGACCGCCAAGAGACGTTGTCCGTTTCTAGTTAGTTCTAGTTTGATAGGGTTTTTTGGCCGTTGAAATTGCTAGCTCTCTACCGATGGTTCACTAATTGCTAGGGCACGGTTTTGTATACGTTTCTTTCTTATTTTAGCGCCCGTGTTTGGACTTTTTCTGGCGAGTTCGTGGTCCTTTTGTCGCAACACAGCGTTTGTTTTGGGTAGCAAATTGTTTACCCTAGGGGGGGGGGGGGGGACGAAATCTTAGCGTGGTATGTATGTAAAACCTATTTCTATGTTGTTACATTGTTCATGGTACTTTGGAATGTTTAAACAGAGTACACTTGTTCCTTATTTGTCATTTACAACATGTTTTCCCTATGCGTTCTCATACAGGTCGTCATTTGTTCCGGGTTGACTTGTATTGATACGTCTTAGACTAGATTGCGTAGTTAGTAACTTCCTGTTTTTCCCTTTTCCTCCTTGGCACGTGTTTAGTTCGGGTTTTAGCTTCCCACCAATACCCGCTGTCGTGCTAGCGCGCCATTTTTTGATCATTACTTAGACCTTTGGCGTTGTTGATTTCCTTTTTCGTGTCATCAGGGTGGTTTGTTCCAATGCGCGGCGCAGATTGATTTTGAATGACCCATTCCTTTGCCTTGTGTGTCCTCTTGTTCTCGCCAATCCCGGTGTCCCCTGTGTATAGGCTTTAGTGCTGTCCACTGGATCACCTGGAACAAGCTCGTGCGGCGCATTGGGTCTCGTCGAAGAGCCTAAAAAATAAAGGTGAGCGGTATAAAGAAAAGATAAAATGGTGGTCGTAGCCTTGGGGCAGACCTCTGATCGATCGGTGCAAGGTCGTACTGATCATCCGGCTATCGCCTCTTCCTCGTTGCCAGGGGTCCGGGATGAGCCTGTTGTATCCAATGGTGATGGTATGACTGTTCGTGCATTCTTCCTCACGCTCCCAACCCCCCTACCACCACCCCGGGGTCTTTACCCTTGGGTACGTGGTTTTGTGGCACTTGAGTGCATGGTTCCCCCCTTCGACGTCTTGCCCAGGTCTCCCCACTCCTTCGTGTTTGGGGAGGCCATAGGTTATCCCCCGGTTCGGCTGGGTTGAAGTCCCTCATAGTGTGGGTATCCCCCTGCTACGGCGGGGGTCGAAGTCCGACACGCTTTGGGTATCCTCCCCGTTGCTGCGGTCTGAAGAGACCTTGGGTCTGCCTCCTCCTCAGGGAGTGATAGTGGTTTCCTCCCCTGGTGGCTTTGGAGGAGATTTTAGCACAAGGACGTGCTGTAATCCTCTTGATAAGTCCAAGGACACGACTTGGTGGTATTGTCAAGTTTCCTCTCTTTGAGGGGACCCGGTTCGCAGGGTCTACCTGATATCAAATGGGCTGTTCAAGGTCCCCTTTTATGTTCGGTGACGGGTGGTTGTTGCCTCAATAACCTCGGCGCCATTGGCAACTGGCCCAGCTCAGTCTGTTGGAGCACACCCGGGTTTTTTTAATACTACTGGGGTCTATCTGAATCGACTTCTATCACCCATACAGGTGGTGTCTGGTCCTGCACTACTGATTTGTGCTTAGAGAAACTTGTTTATTGAGTCAAGGTCAGAACTTCACACCTTGAGTCCTCAGCCTATTGTGTCAGAGCTTAGTCATGCTTCCCGGACCACAATTGCAGGGGTTGCACTCTTTGGTCAATCCTCTATTGATATATTCAAATCCTGTTTTTGCTTTGGAGCAACGACTTCGGTCGTGCCTCTGTAACACTCAGGCAGGTGCATTGTTCATGCGCCATCCGCGAGTATTATTTGTTAGTGATGAGCCTTATGTTGGAGGGCAACCAGTTACGCAGGGTGTGTACCCGTCTCAGATTCCTCAAGGTCGATTCGGGTACGGTCAAATCACCTGAGACAGGATTTGTGGTCACTTCCAGGATGAGATTCCGTACAAGGTCGTTCTGATGTTCTGCAGTGGGAGGGTGATGGTGAGTGGACTGAATGCCAATGGAGAGGCATCGTCCTACCATTGCCATCAGCCAATTACTTTGGTCAGTTTGGACCCGTACCACAGTAATGGCACAGTATCAGCACCCGGCCATGGGTGGTTTTTTTCATTTAGGTGTGGTTGGCCATCCAGGCATGTCACCTCAGGGTATGCATGGCCTATTGTGGCCCCCAGGGTTACCACGTCTCAAGCTATCCTGGCTGGGGTCCTCCTCCTTCCTATCCATTCCAGGGACTGGGATTTGGATGGGAGGGTTCCGGCTGGGTCGGAGTACTAGCTTCGAGCCATCATGGAAGTGGTTCTCGTAGTAGTACATCCTGTCGTGCAGAGCCTGACGGAACACATTCCGCTCCTCTCCCTCAGGTCCGGGAAGTTCTGAGTCCTCCCCTTCTTCGGAAGGGAGAAGAAGCTGTCCAGGTACCCGGTACCATTGAAGTCTGCTTCAGAACAAAGAAGAGTGAATCAGCACACATTCCTTTCCCCCGCTTCTCGAGTGAGCCTTAACTGAGAAATATGGCGTTTACGCCCTGAGGAGCTCGAGGGTCAGGAATCCCAGTTTCACCCTGGGGGTATGGCGGAAGCTCCCTCACGGAGTCCGGCGTTTGCGCTACGGCCATGATGTGCATTTCAGCTTTGACATTTCCCTCCTCCTTTCCCTTCCCTTCCTATCCCCTTCCTTCTTTCCAGGACTTTCGTCCTGTGGGTCCCTTTTCCACTTCCTTCCGGGTTCCCGAGGATGACTACGAGTCTCTCCTCAAGGTCCCCTGAGGATGAAATAGCAGCCAAATAAAAAAAAAAACAACGTATCCCCCTTCTGTGGTTGTCTCCTTGTTTGTGTATATTTTTTTTTTTTGTTTCGCCTCCAGAGTACTCCCCTTTCTGGGAGGAGGAACTTTAGGTTGCTCGATGAACATTTCCGGGCGCAGCTTCGTCTAGGGTCATCAGCGGACCTTGCTCAATCACTTGTTTACGTTGCTAGGCAATACAAGTGGTGAGGGAGATTCTAATCTCTCTTATGAGCAGTGCCTTCTCAAATTGATTTTTGAGAATGCCTCATTGCCAAGTTTGTGAGTCACTTTCGTTTGGCTCCTTAGGTCGTCTCCTTACGCTGCAAGAATGCATGCGTGCATTTAAGCAAGGGCCTATGGGCGGATTTGGCTACAATTTGCGTGAAGTGCCCTTGAATCAGTCGACGCTATTCGGGGAAACCCTTTGTAAGACAGTCCGTCGTCTGGCTTCGCAAGGTCCGGATGAATCGGAACTGCGTCAGTCGATGCGCCTCTGATGGTGAATCTGCTAAAACAAGCGCCGTAAGACCACTAATGTGCAGCACCTGCGCATCGTCACCAGCCAAGAAAGCTGCTCCTGCTCCTTCCACTAAGGGAAGCGCCCCTTCCTCTTCAAAACTGCATCCAAGAACAAAAGAGAATGAACAGTGGAATTCCCAGAAAGGGCAAGAAGTCTTCTGGACCCAAGGCGTCTTTCACCCTGCTGCTAGTACCAAAAGCCCAAGAGGAGCGGTAGGAATAGCAAAGAGGTTTTGAGGTCTGGAGGTCGACGGTTACAGCTTGCACCCGTCTGCTTCCGACCCACGGGACAGTCCCTCCAGTGGCGGCCGAATCCATATTTTCACATACAACTGGGGTGGATTCCTCACTGACGTGTTGGGTCTGCGACGTAGTTCGTCGTGGTTACTGGCTAGAGTGTCACTTCTTCCTCCTCCGGCTCATTTGGTACATCGTGTTACCAATTGCCGGTGATTTTAGCTCAGAAGACCATCGTTACTAGAGGAAGTCAGATCTCTACTGTCAAAGGGCGCCATTATCCCAATCAGTGTTACACCACAGAAGGTTTTTGGTCTGCTTCTTCCTTGCTCCCAAAAAGACCGTCGACGTGGCGTAAGCTCACATGTTTCCTCCTCTGTTCTGTTCAGGTTACGTAACTACGGAGCATCCCTGACTGGATGGGGAGGCCACTTGAAGCAATTCAGAGCTCACGGATTGTGGTCTCCTCAGAAGCTCGGCACAATATCGTGTGCTGGAACTAATGGGCGGTGCCCATGTTCTCTCAGTCGTTTCAACATCTTAACGGGGCAAGCAATGTGTTGGTTCAGTCAGACAATTCGACGGTAGTGTCGTATCTGAACAGACGGGGGGGACTCGCTCCCCCACCTAATTCTATACACTCGCCGACTGCTTTCGGTGCATCGAGTGCCGGGTCTCATTGGTAGCCGTCCATATTCCAATGCGTGACCAATGTCCTTGGCTACATCTTCCAGATCCCCTCTAACCCTTGGAGTGGGCACTGTCTCGTCAGGTGGCTCAGACAATCTTTGTTCGAATGTTTTCGAGCCCAGTCATAGATCTCTGTTGCGTCGGCACAGAACCACAACTTCCGGCGTTCTGTGCTCCCGCAGGAGGGGACCCAGGGGTCACTCCACGTGGATGCGTTGTGGATGGATTGGAAGGGGATCCGGCAATAACGCCTTTTTCCCATTCCACTTATCCCCAGAGTGCTGGACAAATATTGACCCGAGTGCACGGTCTGTTGCTAACTTCCGCATTGGCCAGAAGTTCTCAGTTCTGTTTCCAACGGCTGGAGCTCTCTTGTTCCGGACACCTCGACTTCTACCACAGTTCCCGATCGTCTTCAGAATCCCATGCAGTGACTCTCAAATTCCACAACGTAGACCGTTTGCAGTTGACTGATGGGCCGTTATCGAAATCAACTCCAAGAGAAGGGATTTTCTAGAGAATCTGCAATGTTGGTCGCCAAGGGTCACTGACAATCGACACTCAAAATGTACTCCTCCCTGTCTCACACCCCGTATTTCGGTGGTGCAAAAGATAGAGATTTGTCTCCCACTCGAGCCCCCTTAAATAAGGTGCCGAGTTTTTGAAAATTAGAATTCGATCGACCTTAATAATTTGCAAGGCGGATAACGGTTCGCGATATAATCCGCGATTAAGCCATTCAACAACTCGAGGATTCGTCTCCTCTTAGACGGTATAGCCAATACTAAGACCCATTCAAGGCCTATGGTCGCTCTTTGAGGTTCTTGATACCTAAAGGTGCTCCCTTTGAGCCGCTCTCGTCGGCGTTGCTCAGGGAGCTTGCCCTAAAAATGCCTTCCTCCTCGTTGCCTTGGCTCTGGGCGGAGATGCTCGGCACTGCATGCGCTTGCCTATAGGCGCTCACGTGGTTGTCTGTTTTCTCGCGGCATAGGGTACCCTTTTATTTTAGAGTAGGTTTTCTGGCGAAAAATGAAAGGGTTAATTTTCGCGCAGAGCCATTGAGGTTAGACTATATCACAAGATCCTCGGCCTCTAAAGGACGACAAGGTATGGTGCCAGTTCCTGCCTTGGGTTGGTATCTTGAGTGTACAAGAACTGTTCGTGACGACACACAACTTATGTGACCACCCAAACCCCTAGGGCAAGCGGCTAAAAGCAGCTTGCTGGTTGGTTGGTGGAAGTTTATTGAAAGTCGGGGGCCCCGGTTTACTCGGGTATCCCTCGTCATCCATCCTACTTGGTCAATGTCGGCCTCTTTGGCTTTTCAAAGAGGAGTTCGCTTAACGATGTATTCAAGCGGTCGTGGCGAACCCCTACTATATACTTTCATCAACGCTTACTGTAAAGACCATGGTCCGGATTAACATTCTTTCTCATCGGCTGTCTTGCTTAGTGCTTTAAACGATAGCCAATATTGTTAGTGGATTTTGTAGCAATTTAGCCTAGGCTACTGAGACCTAGGCGGCAAATTGTAGGTTTGTCTGGTCTGGCCCCCTGCTAGGCCTTCTTTGGGTATTGTAGGCCAGCTATACCTGCCGTCTAAGTCTGTTTTTTCCCGTGTTCGGGAAATACCTCAAACCTTAGCACTATTACGTCACGGACGAGATTTCTCTCACCCCCGCACTTGGTAGCGGTGCTATTCCTGTCTTGCTTTGTTGGAGGGTAGAATGATGCAAGTAGTATCATCTAACCTCAAGGAAGCGAAATCCGCGATTATAAGCCAAAACCTATTTGTTCTTATCTATCTATAAAGGATTCGCAATGCTTACCTTGACGTAGATGCCCTCCCGCGCCAGCCCTCTTAGAGGAACTCTCTCTTGGGGGTTTGTGTGTGCGTAATTTACAGGGGCGACGTATAGTGGGCGGGGGGCCGACCGCCTTTGCAGGGGTCGGGTTGCCGGTTTGAGGTTAGTGATTTGTTAAATTATGAATTAGGTAATGTGTATCTGAGAGCTGGCTCGTTTCTTCAGAAAGATGCAAAGTAGTTATCTACTCAAGGTACTCATGTTAATCCTATAATAGATAAACAAATAGTTTTTGAATTGTATAGGTCTAAACCAGGATTGTAAAAAAAGTCACTCCACTACCTGTTTAGTATAGGTGTTTTGATACAACTTTCTAGACTTATATTTTGGTATGCCAGTTAACTTTCTGGCTTTGAGTGCAAAGGGATCAAACATTTACAAAATGGCTACCAAAATACAATATTTATCACTGAATAGTTAAAAGGCGAGGCATTAGTTTGCATACCAGTCGTCTGCACCAGAAAAATTACTGTTTGAGCAAGTCCAAAGATTGACATGGTTCTTTACTACATGATTTCCATTTCTCGTACTTGGATAGATACACGAGAAGTATATGTTTTATGTATGCAAAGTAAAATTAAAGACTAGAATACCTGGATCTGGTTGCCTATATGAGTTCTCTTTTTTTCAAAGGGACTTACAATATTAATGCATTTAAAAAGCAGCATATCTCCCAATATCAGGATTACCGTTATTCCATAATTAAGTGAAGGAAAATATGTGGCCATTAAATGCTATTTATCCTTTCGATTTACTTTTGAGAACTAAGCTGAGCAACATATATTCCAAAAATGAGATTGGCATACCTTAAAGGGGGATGGCCCGATTTAATGATATGAAGTTTTCATCTTAATAGATTGACCTTCACTCCAAAACCCCATCTGTAAAATTTCGCGCCGATATTTCAATCCGTTTTGATGCAAGAGCTAAAAACATGATTTTGTAAGCCCATGGATTACTGTGTGAAATTAATATTGATCAACCAAAATGGAGCACATTTTTGCTCATAACTTCCAAACCAAACATCCTTTGGCTTTAAGATTTCACAGGGTAAATGAGAAAAATAGCAGCTTTCTTCTGATACCAAAATGTTGACCACTTCCGATAAAATCTGGGGCTTCTGGGGACGAGGCTATTAGCGATCAGGCTATGGACCTTTAATTTCAGTAAACTAGACTAACAGATACATTATGTTCTAACCTTTTGACTAAGTAAAATGAATACGAGATCTTCTAAGTGCTGACACCATCACTGTAAACTATTCTTTTTTCATCTTTAACCCTCAAAGAGATAACGTCTGCATTTATGTTCATCATATTTCCTTAACAATCACAATATCAACACTATACATATATATAAGTATTACTTCAAAATTCCAATTAAGTTTTGAATACGTTCCACAAATTTTCATGTATTTTAAGTAATCGTTTCTTTGTTTTTCATGCAGTTGGACTAATTTTCTAATCTCTAATTGAAACAAGTAGAAAACAGGAAAATGGTTTTATTTTATATCATCCTTCAAATATGGACCGAATATGATGTAAAAATTATTAAAACATATAAATTGCATATGTTTTCTTCGATGTTCCAATCATCTTTTCTAAACTTCAAGGAAGAGTTCATCAAGTACAATAAACTAATATATTTTATATGTATTATATATTTTATATAATAGTATGTTTTTAGAACACAATACAAAAATGGTCATAACTTCATTACAAGCAGTACAGCTACATTCATCTGCAGTTTCATTCATAGAGATTACTCTTATAGGTAATGAGATTATATAAAAGAATGGATGGAAGTAAGCTATCTTGTTTTGAACTATATCTCTCTGTTTGAACATAAAGAAGTTATCCCAATTTATTTCCATATTAAAATTATATTCTCAGTAACTAATGCAGAAAGGCTTTTGTTAGATTCAACAATCTATATAGATGTCTTTGGAATTGAGCCAAGAAACATATACATGCAGCTTTCTCAAACCTTGACATAAAATAGGCCTATGAGTTATTACTTTTTTGTCAAAGCAACTCAGGTCTCGATTCCTTATTCTTTCTTTACGATGGGTTGCAATTGCATGACTTACCTTAATCAACTTGTTTAAACAAATTATACATTTTAATATATTCACAAATTCGCTTAAATTGGGAACCTGTTTCCAATGCGAATGTCATTCAATTAAATCATTCCAGCTTGTATTCATTCTAATGAACAGAACTCTGTTATTGCGTCTTATATTATCATTACCCCATAAAGTAGCATTGTTGGAGATATTATTTTACACTTTGCAGAAAATACCATAATTTTAATAACACTGATAAAAAATAGTATTTGACCACTGATAACGTCAGTATGTTGGCGGCCATTTTGAATTTTCTTCAATTTGGGCTTATATCTACTTATGCTGGTAAGTTATTGAAAATATGCTCAGCTTCAATGGACGGTATATATAAGTAAGTCAGATAACTTTTAAAAGCAGAAATGCATTAATTACAAAAAAAAATAATATGAATAGTTTGCATTTAGCGGCCATTTTGAATTTTTTACATTTTGACCCAGTTGCACTCAAAATTCAGCAAAGCAACCATAATTTTCATAATCAGCATGAAAATTTAGTCTAGAAAAGTTGTTTGCAACGCTTCTACTAAAAAATGCCTATACTTCCTTAAAGCAATATTAAAAGCACATTTTTGTGTCGCCTGAACGAATGTTCATGGAGGCACATACTAGTCCAAATTCTGTGTGTCCGTATGTATGTCCGTATGTCCGGACCTTAGTTCGGTTAACCTTTTTTTAAAATCTCTGTAGGCTAAACGCTATCCCCGATTTACTTCCAACTTGATAGGAGATAGAGTGAGGTGCCGCAATATTTAGTGTAGCTTTGGCTGCCATTATTTGCATATTCAGGTATTTTTTAATAGCTTATTTGATATTTTTCAGACAGTTTCGTAACCTTTTTTGAAATGCTCAGCTGGCTAAAATGCTATGCCGATTACTTTTCATAGTGGTAGGGTTGATAGAGTGAGGTTGCAGATATTATGTGGTAGCTTTTTGGCTGCATTATTTGCATATTCTGAATATAATTAGCTTATCTTTGCGGTCAAAAGATAACCCTTTTTCCAGAAGGATTTGTGCAAGTTATCTGGAGTTCCTAAGGCGTATAATGATGTACCTTGTGGAAGCGGGATAAAGAGGTCTCGGCCTGATTAGATGTTTGGGCATATTTCAAACAAGTTACATATGCAAATGAACTAATTAATAGGCAAAATCAGGCGTAATCGCTTATTTTTTGAAACGTCATCAGATATGCAATTCCTTAACTGCACAAAAACCCATTATGGTGCGCATCTTCTTTGCCTATTTGAAAGTTCATGATACTGCGGCTTAGGTATGCAAATGAAGCTATTACATATGCGTAAGTTGCTGAATCACTAAAATGTACATCGGATATGCGAAATTCCTTTACTACATGCAAACTCTATACCATACATCTTGTGTTGTGAATCATATGGAGGGGGAAGGGTGGGGTGTTGGGAGGGCATGCGGGTGGGGTGTTGGAGCGGGAGGCAGGTTGGCGTATTGGCATTGTGGCAGGGTGGGGTGTAAACGTGGCGAGGTGGGGTGCGTCGGGGAGGGGGTTGGGTGGGGTGCGTCGGGAAGGGGTCCGTGGGTGTGCATCTTGGTGTGGTCAGGATGGTTTCTTTGGGGTAGGGTGCATCTGGGAAGGGTGGGTGGTCGCGAGGGCAGGGTGACCTCATGTGACCTTGGTGACTTCTTTGTGACCTCATGTGCCCTTGGTGACCTCATGTGGCTTGGTGAGCGCGTGTGACCCTTGTGACCTTTTGACTGGAACCTTGTGCTTGTGACCTTGGTGACTTCCGTGACCTTTGTGCACCCATGTGACCCTTTGTGACCTGGTGACCCCATGTTACCTTGGTGTCCCCATGTGACCTGGTGACCCCATGTGACCTTGGTGACCCCATGTGACCTTGGTGACCCCATGTGACCTCATGTGACCTTGATGACCTCATGTGACCTTGATGATGACCTCATGTGACCCTTTGTAACACTTCTCTCCATTGCATTTGTTCTCTTTCTAATCTTGCCAAACTTCCTCTAAGTGTCGCGCAACCAGGCTACGACATTGTGGTTCGAGACCGCCTGGTTTGAAGAGCACCCCCAATTTTTTTTCAAAAAAAAATTGAGATTTTTACACAGTTGCATTGGTACTGCAAGTAAACATACCTGGCTGTGTTTTCAAAAATGTGTCACCCCAAAGTATGAATTTTAAAATTTCTTTGTAGAATGTGGTTTGAGGTCATTATTTTGAATGATTTGCATGCTGTCTTCCACAAAATGAAAGTAAAAGAAATAAAAAAAAACTGCGTTACCCCATTTTTATTAAATGCTTAATTTTACCGTATCAAAATTTTCCAGACCTGCATGTCGGACGGAATTTCAACCAACAAATAATATTATCACATGAAGATAACAATCAAAGATTAATTTAATAACATACCTTTTGATAGAAAGTTGGACCACTTTACTATGAATGATGATTAAGATGTTGTTTTATGCCAAATGTTTTTCAAGTTTTAAATTCCCACGGAAATAGAAATTAAACAAAACTAATCAGTCCGACATGGTTTCAACAATTCTTACAAAGTTTTTTCACAAAAAACAAAATAAAAATTTCAATAAAATGTGTCTGTCAAGTTATCCATGATTAATGAATTATTTAGCTGGAGTGATTGTTTTTAAAATCTAGCTTATTGATTAGAGTAATAAAGGGGCAAGATTTTTTTCCGTCCGACATGTTATGTTAAATCCGTCCGACATGGTTTAAACAAACGAGGTACTCTTAACTTAAAGTTTTCTGTTGGGCCATGTCAGTGCATTAAACGATGGATTCATTAGAACAATAAGCTGTACCCAGGAAAAGTGCAATCATCAATTTCCTAACATAAGAAATTACACCTGAAAAACACCCAGCTTGAAAACACACTTTTTCAACATTTTTGCCAATTTATGGGACAAAGCTGTTGAATGTGCAGGACTTGATCTATTGTTTGGTTGTGTTTTTTTTTGGTTTTTGTGAGTTCATTGTACATAATAGCAAAGGACAAATACACAAAATAGATCATACACCAAAATTAATGAAACGCCACTATACAAAAAAGCACCTGCGCCAATGTTAAAATAAGTCCCCATTGGCCCCTGAAAAATCAATTCGAGTTCCAACGTACTTATTTCCTGGCCGACGAGGCCACAAGGGACGATATATTGAGCCAAAACGATACAAAAAAAAACTGATACCAAAAGGTAGGTGCCAGTTACGATGAACTCTGACTCGACTTCCATGCGACTTAACATGAATAAATACCACGGACCATGTGTACATGAATAACTCTTAAAGACAATGACCAATCTCTTTTAAATTGCTTGATGGTTCTTTATTATAACTTATATACTTTTCTATTTCAAAGACACAGTTGCAAATATCTGCATATAAGGAAGAGAAGGAATGGTACCCAAGAGTTACAATTGTAAATATTCCCTTTACACCATACAATGAGATTGTTAATGCTCTGCTTTTGTAAGGGACAATACCAAAAATATACTGGGTTACTTGGTGCAATTACTAAATGACATTTTTCTCTAATCCATTACTGAAAATTTTGTGTCCAGGTTTCACGTACATGTTGACATTCAAACAAAAAGATGAGAAGAGTTTACTACTCATTGTACAAAAAAGAGCATAGATTGGCGTTTCTGATATTTATACGGTGTGAGGAAAGAATTGTAGCGAATATTCTGTTATTTATTTCTTATTTATGATCTATTTGTCTTGTCTCTTGATGTGGCAAATGAAATTATTTATGAATACTTTTGACTAATGAAGAAGTAGGTACAATTAAGGTTTAGAGAGAATTTAGAGAGAAAATATCATATCAACCACGGTTTAGTAGAAATTAGTTACACATTTTGTTTTTAAAATAGGAATTTCGCGGGGTCTCGGCTTTCGCGCTCGTATATTCACAGAAGATAAGCTGTGGGCCGCCCATGACCTTCGACCCTGGCACGTGACCTTGATTCTCATCAACATATGAGGGATTGCATGGTGCAACCTATGACAAAAAGTTTGGGTCCAATGAATACTCAAGTTTCAATGAGATCAATTTTACATTTTAGCCCGTTTTTTTCAACTGACCTCACATTGACCTTTGATTTCAACGTGACCTTGACCTCATCAAACATATGAGGGATCCCATGGTGCACCTCTGACAGAAGTTTGGTGCCAAGTGAAGTTAAAGGCTTTGTTATATTGGAGGTCAATTTAAAAAAAACTTAACAATTTTTGACACCACAATACACACATCCACACACATACCACACATCACACACAGAACACATCCCACAACATACACACGCACAACGGATTGCTAAGTGGTATAGCTGGCGGCCCACATTGTGCGGCCCACAAAAATGCAACATGTTGGACGGCAGCATGTCGGAACAGGTGATGGGTTTACAGATGTTCATTTGATAACACATACAAATAGTTGTTTGCAATTATTTTAAATGGTTTTTTAATTTGAAGCTAACAATGTTAGGAGCATGCCAAGCAATGAAATTTTAAAAACCAGACTACTGATGGTGCAATTTTCTGTTTTCTCTACAAATCATGGTCGGACGTGAAACAGCCATGTCGGAAGGAATTTGAAAGGTTTTGCTGCATCTAAAGAACAAAAAGCACTTAACAGTTCTGATATATACCAATACTATTTTATATATCCGGAGGTGACGTTACTAGACAGTACCAAATAAATACCACAAAGAGCATTAGTCGATTTTAAAATGTCAAACATTTCCAGTACGTCCACATGCCTTGATTACGTCCGACCTTGCTCCCATTGAAGTCGGAGGCGGCTTTAAGAAGAGGATGGTTTTAATATTAACATTGGGGAGTCTTGATGTCAGTGATTTGTTGTTCATTATCCAGGTGGGCTAAAGAATAATCTTTTTTCTTTCGATAGAATTAGCAATAAACATAAAAATTTCGTTTAGAGAATAGAGCACCTATTTCTCTCAATTCCGTCCGACATGAAAGGTTTTTCAGTGGGCTGATTCTTTAAAAGGAATCTTCACGGACTAATTTAGAAATTTCATATTGATATTTTAGTAGGGTAGGACAGTACGCCAATATATGAGACAATGATTGCAAACTCATTGTCCTAGGTCAAAAATAACAGCTATTTGCTCTATCAAATTCCGTCCGACATGCTTACGATCATTTTGAAACACAGCCACCTGGGGAATGGTTAAGCTCGAAAATGTCTGTCTCACAAACGAAGGAATTGGTAATTAGACTAATATTATCGGGGATCCCCGATAATAATTCAAAGGCTGCTTGGAAACGGCCTGCCATGTGAAATAGCCGGGGAAATAGCGCCTATGTACGGTCTATGTGCTCATCCATAGTTGTTTAATTGGTCAGGCAAATCAAGTTATAGGTTTTATTTTTGAGGTGGCACTTTGCATCAGGGACGGACATAAACGTAGGCATTTCCAGCTCGTCCGTTATGTCCAATTGGGATACCAAATTCAATACAAAATCACTTAATTTAGTAAATAGCATTTTTTAGCAGTCTCGTTCGCAGGTATATAGTTTCTTAGATGCAATCAGCCAAAGTAACTGTGCCAAATATCAAATGTTTGAGAATCGGGGGCGCTCTTCAAAAATGTGCCATATTCTTTTAATTAAGCATCTTTTGAGGAATCTTGTCTAGTCTATGAATATCTTACACCAAGGACACCATTATTAAACGGAGGCAGGAGTGAGCACTTAGGTTTAGTCATCGGAGGAAAAATTATGTAGAGTGTGTAATCTTCTCGCCAAAAGGTAGGACCAAAATTTCACCGTCACAATGGGACTTGACTCTCTGACTGAAGAATGCGAAGGATACAAAACTGCCTGCCAGAAACCAAAACAACGCGATCAGGAAGCCTCAATGGCTATAAGGTGCTGGTGTCACTGCAGCAACTGGCGCTCCCCCCCCAAGGGCCCGACTATGCTAAATGGCAGACATGAAGGACAATTTGGGAGGATCCTGACCCCACCCCCAACCAAAAGGGGGAGACCAAAACCGCCCGGAGCGGCCCCGTGTGGACAAAAAAAAGCTGCCACCATTTTTCACTACTGATGATAAACAACCCCCCTGATAAAGTAAACTTCAAACCAAAAGCGGAAAAATGTCGTCAGAAATAAATATCATCTATTCCCTGGCAAGTGGCAGTCTGGTATGTCTTTATCTCATTGGCATCAGGTTGATCTTAAAGGGAATTGGTTGAGGTGTGAGATTTTATAGTACCTCAAAATTTTTATGATTACAAATATTAATTTGATTTTCCATTTTATTTGAGGAGAAAACGAGTTCCTCATGGGAAAAGTACTTGTGTTGTGATAAAAAAGAGAAAGCAGGATTCCCAAGGGCGATATTGAGCTCAACACCTGCTGTTTTTCAAACTAGATTGATTGCACAAGAGAAGAAATGCGAATTCCCCAAGATTGTAAATTAACATTTGGTACTTCTTTGGAGTCAGTGATTTGTTGTTTCATTATCCAGTGGGTAAAAGAATAATTTTCTTTTTTAATTTCGATAGAATAGCAATAAACATAACATTTCGTAGAGAACCCTATTTCTATCAATTCCGTCCGACATGAAAGGTTTTTCAGCGATAAAGGAATCTCACAGGACTATTTTAGAATTTCATATGATATTTTAGTAGGAGGGTACAGTATCCATATATATGAGAAATGATTGCAACTCATTCATTTGTCCTAGGTCAAAAATACCAGCTATTTGCTCTATCAAATTCTGTCCGACATGCTTACGATCATTTTGAAACACAGCCACCTGTGAATGGTTAAGCTCGAAAATGTCTGTCTCACAAACGAAGGAATTTTGTAATTAGAATAATTATTATCGGGATCCCCGATAATAATTCAACGGCTGCTGGAAACGGCCTTCCAATGTGAAATAGCCGGGAAATAGCGCCATGTACGTGTCTATGCTCATCCATTAGTTGTTTAATTGGTTCAGGCAAATCAAGTTATAGGTTATTTTTTGAGGTGGCACTATTTCATCATGGACGGACATAAACGTAGCATTTCCAGCTCTGCCGTTAAGTCCAATCTGGGATCCAAATTCTAATTACAAAATCACTTAATTTATGATAAATACGCATTTTTTAGCATTCTCGTTTGCAGGTATAGTTTCCTAGACAATCACCAACGTAACTGTGCCAAAATATCAAATTTTGAAAATCGGGGGCGCTCTTCAAAAAATGTGCCATTATTGCTTTAATTAAGCATCTTTTTGAGAATCTTGTCTAGTCTATGAATATCTTACACCAAGGACACCATTATTTAACGGAGGAGTGAGCACTTTAGGTTTAGTCATCGGAAATTATGTAGAGTGGTGTAATTCTTCTCGCAAAGGTAGGACCAAAATTTTCACACGTCACACTGGCTTGCTCTCTGCTGAAGAATGCGAAGGATACAAAACTGCTGCCAGAAACCAAAACAACGCGATCAGGAAGCCTCAATGGCTATAAGGTGCTGGTGTCACTGCAGCAACTGGCGCTCAAGGCCGACTATGCTGAAATGGCAGACATTAAGGACAATTTGGGAGGCTTCCTGACCCCACCCCCAACCCAAAAGGGGAGACCAAAACCAGCCAGGAGCGGGCCCCGTGTGGACAAAAAAAAGCTGCCACATTTTCACTACTGATGATTAAACAACCCCCTGTAAAGTAAACTTCAAACCAAAAGGGGAAAAATGTCGTCAGAAATAAATATCATCTATCCCTTGCAATTGTGCAGTCTTGGTATGTCTCTTATCTCATTGCATTCAGGTTGATCTTAAAGGTAATTGGTTGAGGTGATATTGTTATATTACCCTCAAAATTTTCTGATTACAAATATTAATTTGATTTTCAATTTTATTTGAGAAAACGATTTCTCATGGGAAAAGTACTTTGTTTATGATAAAAAAGAGAGCAGGGGATTCCCAAGTGCTATATTGAGCTCACACCTAGCTGTTATTTACAACTAGATAGATTGCACAATAAGGGAAATGAGAATTCCCCAAGATGTAAACTTAGAAACTGAGTCAACTTGTTTATGCTTTGAGATCAAAACATGTTGAAAAATAGGTAATTCCCCATGAAGTTATAATTTTGAGGTGATGCAATGTAGATGATGTAATTTATGTGAAATCTGATTTGACAGTGCTTAGTGGGGGACTGTAGTGAACAGATCGTATGTGAGTGTGCAAATCCGGATAAGGTGTATTAAAATTGTGAATTTGGTACACAAGTACTTTATACATTGATTATCAAAAAAATTGATGGAAGCACTTGCCACACCCCTTTCATGGCCCCCAGCTTGGATTTCAAGTTTACACAGGGTAAAATTTTTAAAATGTTCCGATTGTGTTGAAAAGCACACCATGATGTCTGTCTGGTTACAAGGATTCCAAAAAGGTATAGTTTATACTACCTGTGACTTATAGTTAAGGAATTATGGGGTAATAAAAAATCATTTAAAAAGGAAAGGGGCGCCCTAAGGAGTGAGTCTTGTTTGGGTTGTTCATGTGGTTGGGAAATACTTATGTAAGAAAGAAACGGGTAGACACAATATCAGATTGAATTCGTGAAGTGTTATTACAACATGCTTAGTACAAAAGTGTTTGAAATAAGTATAAAAATAGGTATATATTGAAATACAAGAATATAGTGTGAACAGTTTCGTTGTTGGTAAAAGTTGCAATTTCGTATATAGAGCCAATACCAAATTAGCGTATTATAGGGAAACTATGCGGTCCCCGGGTTTCGCGATCACGTGGCTTTTTTAAAGCACTACTTGTTTGTGACCTTGAATGACCCTGATGACCTTTGATCCACTAACCATACAAATTCGGTCTTCGTAAGGTCAACGGGCACCCACCCACCAAGTTTCAGGAACGTGCGACTCTCGGTCTCCGAGAAAATAGACGCAGTCAGACAGACACACTGACAGACCACCGGTATTATAGATATAATGAAATTAGGAAAGCTTTATTTTTGTAGCCGAATACAAGGGAAAATTGTTTAAGTGTGTAAACATATGAAATTATACTAAGACAATATTTGGTTGTTTGTTAATCTTTTGTTGCACTTATAAGAATTGGAAATGGTTTATATCAGCATTTTAGGTAGTGGGATTTGTTTATTGAGGCTATGTTTGCAAAACTGTTTGGCAGAAACAGCTGATGGGGTGGATTTTGAGAGTTGCCTTTTGTTGTGGTCAATGATAGGTTTAACATGACCTTTCACTTTGATAGTGATCTTTGACTTCAGAAACAAATGAGAGTGTGCTTGTAAACCATAAATGGAGTTTGGTTTTAATTGAATAGCATATTTTCCAAAGAGGTCAATGTTACATTTTCAGCTTATTTTACAACGTGACTTCACAAGACAATCTGACTGGTATGAGGCTTTTGACCTTATTAACAAATGAGGTATTCTATGTTGCACCTTTGATTAGGTGTCCATCAAAGTATGAGGATATTACAGGGAATGTGAACTTTTTTTTCTGAATTGACAAAAATAACAGACATGAACAACAGACAACAGTGGATGAAGTGATCTTGACATGTGTTTCTATTTTAGGGCAGGTGACACACAGCTGTTTGACCCCATGCAAATTGTCTCTTTTATTTTTAGAACAAATTTAAGTAATGACGACACAATTTTGACAACTGATATAAGTAGGTACATGCAAGAGCTATTATCTCTGCAAAAATCAGACAAATCCATTGCGGGAATCTTGCCATATAGGCCTACAGAGGTCATGATTTGTACGTGATAGCGCCCTCTATATGCCCATTCTCCATAGAAAGACATGGAAAACTAGATTTTGAAGAAAAATCGTATTTGCTTGCAATGAAATTTCGTAAAATTTACACAGGATGTACATAATGGAGTAAATAATCCAAATCAGTTGTCAAAAGTGTGTCGCCAGCGATAATTTGTGTTTTATTCTGGTTTTTGCATAATAAATAAGACTTTCAAAAAGCTGTGGACACAAGATTTGGGATAATATGCAGGATGTAACCATAAGAATGTATAAATTGAGTTGCTAAATGAAGATTTGAAAAGAAATTAAATACTAGCTTACATTAACATTTGTGGAGTTTTTAGTGTCTATTAGTAAGTTGAAGTCTTTTTTGAATGAATACATAGTGCTAAGTGTATATTTACAAACTGAAAGGTGGGTAATCAAATCATAGGCTGAAATAGTTTTATTTTGTGTGTGTGTGTGTAATTATACTTATGCACAAACATACGCATATACCTACATACGCACGTCACGTTCATACCTACATACGTACGTACCTTCATACTCGGGGACAAACAAACATACCTCAAAAGAATGCATGCACATACTTGCATTTATAAGCAGGTAACATACCTGCTTAGGTACTTAAGGGATATACGCATGTTTGTGCGCACTTACACAGGGGCAGGTGCAGGTGTATATAGATGCACAGGTACATGCATATGCAGGTAAATGCATATGGCATGTTTTACGATAGAGGGGTCCAAATCTTCCCGATTTTACATAAAATGTGTAATATCAAGTATCAGATGTAATTTTGGGGCATTTTACCAGTTTTAATTGGAAAGTTCTGAGCCAAGGCACACTTCAAAAGTAAATTTGGGCAAAGAAATGTAATTTTTAACCTAAAATCCCCCTTTTCTTACTGCAAACGTTACATATTTTGATGGACACAATATGTCCATCAAAAGTAACATTAGCAACAAACATGATGATTTTTTACCTACTTTTTGTGAGAGGATTTGATTTTTGGATAGATATGTTATGTATTTTAGGTAACTTATTCATATGAAGACAGTTTTCAAACTATCCTGTTTTCAAATAAATTTTTACAAACAAAATACTGTTTTTCAGACGAATGTTACATTTGATGGACAAAAATGGGAAAATTGTGTCCATCAAAAAGTGTAACATTCACCTATCAAAAAGTCTCATATCTTGAAAACTACTTATTGCAGGCAACTCAAATTTCTACCAGATTTTGCTTTTGTGAATTTCATGAGTTTAAATAGGTAAAAACAACTGATAAAGTGGCCAAACAAAAATTGTACTGAAAAATGTGTTTTCTACATAAGGCCAAACGACTGGACCCCTCTCTTGTGAAATGTGCCATATATATATATATATATATATATATATATATGGGTAAATGCATACATACGACTCATACGCAGGTAAATCCATTTTCAAGTTAAAAAAATAAAGCAGAATATTTTTATGTAGATTTTGTCTGATATTTGTCGGACATGCGATATCATATTGCCAGATTTGTTCTTGATTGAGGGAAACATGTAGTTTCTGCATTTTGTATATATAGGCCTATTGCAGTTTGCTAATAAAATATTTGGAATAGGCCTATTGCAGTTTGCTAATAAAATATTTGGAATATGTATGTATATGTATGTGTGAAAGTGTTTGTACCTGTGCATATGGTGTACCTGCATGTATGTACCTGCATGTACATGTATTCATGCATGTATAAGCAAATACATGTACATGTTTGTGTACGTAGGTTGCATATAGCTGCACCTGTGTATGTACATGCGTATGCATGTATGTATGTGTGTATATATGTGTATGCATGTATATGTGTATGAACATGCCTATTATGTATGAATATATTTGGACTAGCTGAAAAGGTCGAAGGTTAACACTTACCGCAATCTAGTGCCATTGTGCGATATTAAATGAATAAAAATGTTAATATTTTTGCTGAAAGCTAGTAGAGAAAAGTGTATAATTTCATAATCGACCATAACATGAATGTTTTGATCAAGCAAATTGTAAAAAAAATATCACAAATATGTAGTCTTCTTACCCCAGAGAGTTTTGATGTGGGGTAAGTGGGACATGGATACTGATTTTTATTTTTGTGCATATTTTTAGAAATAACTAGGTGGTCACTCGGATTTCGCTTTCTTTTTGGTCAAGCAAGTTCCAAATATTGTTTATGAATAAGCAAATGAGCTAATTATTTATGTACTTACCCCAAGTGGTTTGATGGGGAGTAAGTGGGATATTGTTACTGATTTTTATTCTTGTGCATATTTTAAGAAATCGTGAATGTTAAAAACGTAGTATCAATATCATACTCATCTGTAATGACAAAAATGCCTATTTTACGACAATATAGGTCTATTATTTGGTAGAGTTATGTCATACCAACTATTCTGAAAACCCTTTTAATAATTATGAACAGCCATGAATACATATTCTTTTTAAAATCTACGCAACATTTGTTTTTTCTTAGAAATATGCTTATTATATAATAGATTACTCCATCATCCAACAAATTTGTGATTTTAGCACAAATGTGTGATTTTAACTTTCAAGAACATCAGGATATGGTACCATGAGTTATAGGTGTTTGACGGTCAAGCGGTCCTTATTTGCCCATGTACACGGTATATCCTTGGGGAAAATCATTCACAAGTAAATACCAAAGACCACTGCATGCACTCTTGCCAAGAGTTGTCATATTAACTATCATATCTCTCTGACCTCCAAAGGCCAAGCTGCATCTCATTAGCAATGAAACCGCTATTGGAAACGTGCTATATAGATAACGATAATACAAACCCGGGACACACAACATGGAAACGAAACTACAATGGCAGTGTTTTAAGTTAAATTTTTGAATTAATTGAAAATTAAAATAAACAAGACCATCGACTTCTTCTTGATCTCTGCCAAAAGAAATTAATTTTTAGGTCACCATATAATCAAGAGCAACTCCACATATATTTTTCACAATAATTGGAGCATCCACTATGTAACATATATCATGTTGTAACGTAGAAATGCCCAATTTCAATGCAAAGAGAATGATGGGAAATGGCGTTATACGTGCAGGATGCCATTATACAGTGTTTTGAAATATATTCCTTAAATTTCGCAAGGGAAAATGGAGAACTTCTTCTTGATTATATCTCGGCCGAAAGAAATTAATTTTTAGGTCATCGGGTGATCTCGAGCAACTCTTCATATATTTTCCACAATATTTGGAACATCCGCTATGTAACATATATCGTGATGTAATGTAGAAATCCCCAATTTGGCTACAGTTTCCTATGGCAGTCCAGAAAGCGTGTAGTCTGTGTCACAAACTGCGAAAGATATTATCTAAATTAGTACTGTGCGAGCGATTAACGTTATCAGTCCGTCATAGCGAATGCATGCAAATGAAACTAAATCTCAAATATCTCGGGAAAACGAAGGAGTTCTTTGGAGATTTTTGCATCAGAAGGTCCATTCATATGTTTTGTTTTGAATATGTATCGTAATTGGGTCTGAACCTATAGAACCTAGCGACTGAGAAAATTGAACGTTTTTGTCGGGTACTTCGGTGCTCGCAAACACGGAAAAGTGAACACACAATCGCTAAGAAACAGGATATGTACTTACCGGACCGCCGTAACAGCTTCCAAAGCCAAGCTAATAGGTGCGCCCGTCGGCGCCCCTAAAAACTGTAAAAATGGTAAAAAAGTCAATTTGGTTTGTACAGTGGTCAAAAATTAAAAGTTGCTCCAATTTTTGTAAAATGTGGTTCAAATTGTTGGTTTAGCTCATAGAATGAAATATGGGAATAGTTTTGACCATCTTACGTGTCTGGTTATTAACCAAAATGGCGAATAAAGTCAACAGCTATTGGCAGCTATTGGATTCTATTGACCTGTGACCTATTTAGTTGGATAACGTGAAAACTAAGCATAACAGATAAGGCAAACTATTCATTATTTCAATCCTTTAAAGGGATTAGCAGTGATTTGCTAATCCAAAACATCAAAAAAATCATCAAAATTCATATTTTTATATTTTTGTTACTGGCATGGCTATCGCGAACATACCTGCAAGTGGTTGGCTTGAAATCCGTGTATTAAAGACAAGGCAGCATGCAGCACTTCTGATTCTGTAATTTCTATACGTGCGTATCAAAATTCCGACTTGAGGTCAAAAACGCCTTTCCCGGTGAATATCACCGATTTTCAGCGTGATATGTGCACCATGATCAATACAGTTTTGACCTCAAACACAAACATTTTTTTTATTTTTGTTTATTCTGTACTGGTGTAAACCACATTCAGCTGTTTAGTGTAGGCCTAGGCCTATATTTTGAGACGCCGTCGCTGTATGTCTATTTGCGGGAGACTATGACAAATTCCTCAAATACTTCATTTTTCACTATTTGGTGGTTTGTTTCTACATTAAAGCAGTTATACGGTATTGTACACGCTTTATAAGTTTAAAAAAATGCATTTCCACATTTTTTTTATTCTCTCACATTATCGCTGCTAATCCCTTTAAGCTAGGAAACAATTTACACCACATATTAACTGAATCAAAGCAACTTTTGACCCATGTACACACCAAAATTGACTTTTTCACCATTTTTACAGTTTTTACCCCATAACTCATAAGCCATAGATAGTGTAAACTATACCTTTTTGGAATCCTTGTGACCAGACAAACACTATAATCTGCTTTTTAACATATTCAGAACATTTTAAATTTTTTCCCCCTGTATAATCTTGAAACCCAAGCTGGCGGCCATTAAGGGGGGTTGGCAAGTGCTTCCATCAATTTTATGGATTATCAATGCTTAAAGTTACTTCTGTGCAAAAATTCACAATTTTATCCGGAAGCGCACACTCTTTCACTTCAGTCCCCTGCTAGCTAGGTTATGTTTATGCATGATAATGTTGTAATACCTATTTTAGATATTAGGAAAGGGGAATCTAGCTGTGAGTAGTTTACTTGTCACTGGAAGGACAAGGCCAGCAGTTGTAACCAGGAGCTATACAGTATAGTTGTAGCTAGTTTTAATGCCAGGATTTATAATATTTTGGATGCCACCGGAGCTTAATAGCTGAACTGTCTGCTGTCGTCTTTTAAGCCAGAAGAGCTTCAGTTTGGAATAAAAAAGAGATTCCAGTTTGTGGTCATAAATGAGGACATTAGCGACTGATGGTGGTATAACACCTGGATTTGTTACTGTGGAATATTAGTGTCGTCGAGGGAGCTTATTCAACTTGTCGTCTTAAACTGATGGACAAAGGTTATCTTCAGGACTGAGAATGGAGTATTATAACTGAGGATATATATATATATAAGTGTGACTTTGCATACTGTCATTTTGGAGTCTTCGCTGTGCGGACATATCATCGTTGAACTGCAACGCTTCTTGCAACACAAGACACTAGAGGACTTGAAATATTAAGTATCTTAGTTTATAAATCATGTAAAGTTGTTATTGTAATTATGTTTTGGACATACCAAATTCTTGAACCATTCTGATTAAAAATCATTAAATCTGTTATATTATAAAATTCAGATCACTTGTGCACATGGCTCATTTATTTGTGTTTGAAAAGTATTTCTTACCTTTGACATCCACGAGACGTCATAACAGAATTGGGGGCTCGTCTTCGGGGATTGAATTGAGATAAATTTGAGCCTTATTGTTCAGAATTTACACATTAAAAGTGTGATAATATTGTAAACATTGTGCACATTTTGGCATACAAAACTTTGTGTGTATTATTGGCCTCACTTTTTAGTGATTGAAGGCATTGATGATAAAAATCCTATCAAAAATCTTTGCCCTTTTGCTGTAAGCAAGGGTATTGAAGGCATTGCTGGCAATGTGAGAAATATTAAGAAACTCAGGTCTGGGGATATTTTGGTGGAGGTCGACCGAAAGATTCAGTCGGATAAGCTCAAAATGACTACCATGCTTGCCCAAGTTCCAGTTAGAGTTACTCCTCATAGAACGCTTAACTCTAAGAAGGGTGTAATTAAATGCCATGACATTAAGAATTGTTCTGATGATGAAATTCTGAGTGGGTTGGCATCTCAAAATGTCACCCATATCCACAGAATTATGATTTCAAGAGATGGTAAAAAAATCAGTACGGGTACGTTTATACTTACCTTTAATGCGCTAACTTTACCCAAGTCAGTAAAAGTGGGTTACCTTCAGGTGCAAGTAGAGGATTACATCCCTAGCCCTACAAGATGTTTTAAATGTCAACGTTTTGGCCACTTTAAGACGTATTGTAGAAGGTCAGAAGTTTGTGAAAAGTGTGTTGAAGAGGGCCACAATGACCCAAATTGTAAGGAACCTGCTAAATGTGTGAATTGCAGTGGTAATCACTCAGCAAATTCTAGATCCTGTCCTAAATGGGTAGAAGAAAAAGAAATCCAAAAAATCAAAGTGACAGGTAACATGACTTATAAAAAGGCCAGAGATACTTTTCGTTCTCAGGTCACCGGATCAAAAGATTATGCTGATGTTGTGAAAAGTGGGCAAAAATCAATTCTATAAGACAATCATTACCCAAAATATCTTGTTTGGACTAATAATTTGCCATCCTCAAAAGTATTTCGGAATGGGTAGTAAGGAAAAAGACAGGTGATAAGACATGCCAAATAAGAGACTTTGCGAGTAGATTCTCTAGTCTTTCTAGAGATCCTGAAAAGAGACAATCAAGGTTCATCAAAGGTGATCAGACTGATTCAGGCATCTACGAAGCAGCGAGTAGATCTGCTAGAAAAGAGACAATGGATAAAAAAAGAAACTGGAGGACTGACAAATGGTCAACCTAGTCTATCACGCCAAAACAGAAACTAGGTAATCCCAAACAAGTAAAACCAACCAATTCTGACTCGTCAAAGTCAAAGAAATCAGTAATATAAACATTCACAATCATTAAGAATTTCAAAGGGAATCAAAGGGATCATATTCAGCTTCTAACAAGTTTGATGCATTTTTTTTTTTGTCAGGTGATGCGGAGGGCATGCCTTTTGGTCCCTGAAACACAAGAACAATTAAGTGATTAGTAGGAAGCTGGTCCTCTATTCTGTTAAAAAGTGACAATACTAATAAATGTGCAATTCTGACAATGGAATGCATAGGGCTTAGACCCAATTCTGAAGAAGGAAATGCCATTCATAAACTGACCATAACCCATCTATTCTTTGTCTTCAGGAAAACGAATTAAAGACAGTGATTCTAATCAAATTTATTTAAGGGGTGACAATTCTTATAACAAAACAGTGTATCCCCAGTGGATAATCAGAGCTATTGGAGGGTCATCGATACTGATTAAGGGTGGGTCCATCATTCTGTCATACATTCTTAATTACCAATTTGGAAGCAGTTGCTGTTAAAGTTACTTCTTAATGACAATAACCGTTTGTTCTGTTTATATTCATCCTAAATATATATAGAGTTTAGATGAAATGACTGAATTGATTGGTCAACTTCCTTCTCCCTTCCTTTTGGTAGGTGAATTCAATGACCCATAGTGAACTTTGGGGTGGCAAGGATACCAATCGGTTGGGTGTCATTGTAGAATTTATTTGATAGAAATCAGATCTTGTATTTTGAATGTTGGGTCTAGTACTTATATCCATACTGCGGAATGGGTTCTCCATCAGCTATTGATTTATAAATTTGTTCCCCTACTATGGTTATGGACCTCCTGTGGGGAGTTCATGATGATCAGTGTGGTAGTGATCATTTTCCAATTTTAATAGTATTAATAAGGCCATGCCGAAGAGAGAGTTCCTGAATGCAACTTCATACGGCACACTGGCAGAGTTTAATGATAGTTGTTTAGCTTTAATTAATAGGCCAATCTTTTGATAACATTGAAGATCCTCTTTCTTCATCACTGACATTTTGATTGATATAGCCAATAAAACAACAAGTCCCAAGTCGTCTTCCAAAAGCTTATGTAAACACCAAGCCATGGTTTATCGTGAATGTAAAGTTGTGTTGATTGTGCAAAAGTGTGTTAAATATCTTTTAAATACGACCAACAGAGAACAACTTAAGAAAATCAAAAGAGCCCCCGTGCCGAAGGGCTCGTCGCCTTATTTAAAAAAGGTAAACAAAATAATTAAAAAATCGCATTTAATTATCTATAAACTTTTTTAAAAAAAAAGCTTGGGATATGGTTAGGAAATAAGTGGAAAACAGTTGAATAATCCCACTTTCATCTAGATTAAACTGATGCGTAGTGAATGTACAGTAGCCTCAGGATATTGCCAATTATTGGCAGATGAATTTGAACCAATCTTCAAGCAATCATTATACTCAGCATTTCACAGATTTAAAAATACTGCTGAAAAACAGAAATTAGATTTTTCATCAATAATGCGAGGAGTATAATAGTCCATTTAGTAATCTGTTAGAGCTTAATGACTCTCTTAGTAAATGTAATGATACTGCTACTGGACCAGATGAATCATATCAATTCTTAAGCATCTCCACAAGAATCCCTTCTTGTATGCTTGCCTATTTCAATATATATGGGAGTCTGTGCGATGTTTCCAAATGTATGGCGTGAAGCTATAATTATTCCTGTCGAAAGGGCCAGGGAAAGATGAACCAATGCAACAAATTATCGTCCGATCACCCTTACCAGCTGTTTATGTAAGACAATGGAAAGGATAGTAATACTCGTCTTGTTTGGTTCTTGGAAAGTAATGAATGATATCAAGTGTCAAGTGGTTTCCGGCAGGGCCGTAGTACTATTGACCAACTTGTTCGTCTGGAATTTTTTTCGTGAGGTTTGTGTTAGAGGACATCAGGTTTGTTGGATTCTTTGATCTAGAGAAGGCAGGATAATACTGGAAATATGGTATTGAGGATTGCCATAAATTTCGGACTAAGAGGTAAATGCCTTTGGTTATTAAGAATTTTTGACAATCATGTTTTTAGGAGTTGTTGGGAACAGTATTATCAGATATAATAATCAAGAGATGGGTGTTCCACGGGTAGTATTCTCTCTGTTACTCCATTTCTTTGAAAATGAATAGTATTGCCAAAGTGGCAAGCAGGAATGGCAGGACATTGTTTGTAGATGATTTCTCCTGTCCTATTCTCATCAAAATATGGCTTCTATAGAAAGACAAATGCCAAATTGCCTGAATAAGATTCAACAATGGGCAGATGAAAATGGTTTCGGTTTCTCTAAAACTAAAAACTGGTTGTATGCATTTTTGCAACCACAAAAGACGTCTTCACCTTGACCCAGAACTAAAATTGAATGGTTCCCTATTCCTGTCGTTTCTAGGATAAATCTTATCCTTTTTTTTTTTTTTTTTTGTTTTTTTTTTTTTTTTTTTTAAAAAAAATTTCCTTCTTTTTTTTTTTGGCTAATATTGACAGTTAAATGAACTTCAAGGCTCATATTGCTATGGCGCGAGAGATGTCAAAAAGCTCTGAATCTTTTAAAGTAGTTTCAAAGATGCGATGGGGTGAGATCGCCTCAGTTTTGCTTCGACTTTATAGATCACTTGTGAGATCAAAATTGGGGTTGTATTGTTTGTAGTTCTGCGGTGGGGGGGGGGGGGGGGGATCGATAAGTCATATTTGAAAAAGCTTGAACCTTTTCAGAATCAAGGTCTTCGACTGTGCTTGGGTGCTTTTCGTACCTCTCTATGCAAAGCTTATATGTCGAAGACATAATGACCTCCATTACATCTAAGATGGGAGAAAAAATTAGCTGTTCAATATGCTCTAAACTTAAAAGTAATTGCTGATATCCCACACATGAGAGCACCTTTTCGCCGAAATTTACCAACTTCTATACTAGTAAACCTAATGTATTCCATTTTTGGAATAGTATAAAGAGGGTTTTCACAGGTATGTCCTAATGCGATAACATTGCTTCATTGATTTTCCTATTCGTCCTCCTTGGACAAGTTGAACTTGATATTGACCTACCTTTATGTCAATTTAAGAGGGTCTAAAATGATTATCTGTTTTCAGCTTAATTGATGTCTTAGACATAAATATCATTAACATCGAGCCTATTATACAGATGAGTCTAAGGTTTTGGAAAGGGCTGCTGCGCCTGTTTTTTAGTCGACGTGATCAACGTAGATTAGTTTACTGATAATGATTGCGTTTCATGCTGAATTGAAGTCCAAGTTGGCTTAGAATTAGCTGCTGAAATTCAATGAGACGTCATTATTATATTTACTGATTCAATATCTAGTCTTATGGCTTTGAAAGGCAGAGAATGTCGTGATCCCTATATTGCTGAGCTGTTGGAAGTATTCTTCAGTTTGTCTCAATTGAATAAATCCGTTGTTTTAGCTTGGATTCCGAGTCACATTGGTATTCAAGGCAATGAAAAGGTTGATGTATTGGCGAAAGAAGCCCTTAATATGAATATAACAAACACTGAGATCCCCTTTACAGATTTTAAGGCTTCAGTTAATAGCTATATCAGAAATAGGTGGCAAATGCTGTGGGATTCATTTCCTAATTATTCTTGGTTTATTCTTGGTTTATTAACATAATGTCACATGGCAGCTAATAAGCTGTATTGGGTAACATTTACAATATTAAAAACAGTCAAATCTACATACAATATATATAAACAAGCTCTTGGCATAAAATATATGCACTTAAATAAATAACCCTAATTTAATCTTAAAAAATAAAAATACATAAACACAACACACAAACATACTCACACATACTACAACACTAACAACACCCCACATACCCTCACATCCACATCCCCACTCTAACACTGACACCCCACAATTAGTCTCTCACACGCACACATCTTATATACAGTACATACAAAAACATCACTCATATACACACAAACACACCCGCTCATAAATTCTCACACACACTCACACACATAAACACAAAACAAAATCCACACACTTACACATGACATGCACACTCCCCCAAAAACACTCGCACAACCAGTACCATAATCATCAGATGTAATCAACAACCCAAAAATCAAAAATAAGTTATAAAACTATCATTACCCCATAATATCAGGGACCTAGATGGACGGCTGAATTACCCACATAAAACTTTGGAAACTTGCACAGGAATATTCAATTATAATTGGGTTATGGAGCAATGAAACTAAATATGTAGAGACTACACTGGAACCGTTTTGTCCTACATCTGAAATGACCAAATGTGATTTTTCGAGTTCATTGTTGACCTATTATCAGGAACAGGAAACCACCATTGGAGAATTTCTTGATTTACCTTGCTTCTTAGCAATGAAATGCAGATTTGAGTTCTACTAATCTTTCAGAGTCTCAATCTGCAAAACATCAAGTACATCGGTATATGTTGTATACGTCTGCCCAAGATGCATCTGCAGGCACGCTTTTGGATTTCTCACTTGTCTTCCTGTTTCGGATGAGCCCTGCATTCAACAGGCGCAGCAATTCGATCACTGTCGAATTGTAACCTTTGTAAACAGATAGAAGCGCTTCTTTACTAAGTACCCTGCTTCTCGTAACTTGCGAAGCTGACAACTTTCTACCTGCTTTTTTTAACATACTCATCTACTTGCTCTTCCCACTTTAAAATCGTCTTGTATAATTACACCCAATAATTTAATTTATTGACTCTCGCATTGAATGGTCAAGATACAGAGGTTCAATGCAGGTAGAGTTTTCCTACCAAATAATCTGCAAAACCTGGCCTTTGATGGATTTTCAACTTTAACTTATGTAACTAACAGTCCAGGAATGGAGAGAGTCAAGGCTTTGTTGGATTCTACCTTACCTCCGTTGGGTAATATTCTCACCCAGCGTGAATCATCCACATATTTCCAACCTGGATCTCTGTATCTCTGTCCATCAGCCTGGGCACTATTGTTGTTGCTAGAAATATGATTGGGGCTAATTTTGTTCCCTGAGGACACCACTAAAACTTGTCCATTCGACAACGTCCATCTTGGGGGTACTTAACCTTTGTTTGCTACCTGCAATGAAATCCACCACCCACTGTATGATCGCCGGTGATACACCCTCTGAAGAAGGTTGTTTTAAAAGCAATCTTATGATCTATGACCAGCAAAGGCCTTTGGAGAAGTCGGTTAATACGAGCGTGCCAATATTACCCAACTTCTCCGCGCCCGAACAAGTGGTGATACACATCAATCAGGCAGTGTGTGCTAGACATTCCTTTCTGATTTCCGTATTGGCGCTCATCGATATGTTTTGTTTATAACAACAAGTTTCGAAATTCTCCCCTCGGCACCTTAGCTATACTAGATGTAAGCGAAACATGCCGAAGTTTATCCGTTGAAGGAGGTGTCTGCTTTGGGATGGGGACAACGTTGGCGTCTTTCACTGAGACGCACTTTACCTTGCCTAAAAAGGTATTAATAATCTCAGTGATTGGTTTGCTCTGTTCGTACTTAAACTCTTTAAGAAAGCCGGGTTTGAACATTATCGGGTCCCCAAGCTTTGAGCGACATCTTTTTCAAATCTTCATAAATTTCCCATGCCTGGCATTGGGTGGGGGTCTTTGCAGGAAGATAAGCTGTGAGCTCATCAAAGCAAGGGCTGTTGTGCTTGTATAACATGCTAAATGTGATTGTGATTGGCATTTGCAACTGCCACATGATCACCAGGATCAAGATCAGGCACATAATAGTAGTGTCTGTTTTTGCATATATGAATCTAATAAAATTCATGCCTTTCAACCAACTGTTGGAGCTGTGTAGTTTCAGGTTTGATTGGACGAAGGGACGAGATTCATTCACATTCATATGTTATTCAGTACCTCACATTATCAAAATACAGAAGACATCAAAGAATTATAAGAAATAAACATTATCCATACAAAAATTGATCATTTGCACGATTTAGCCAGATAAAATGCGGAATTTTGGGATATGAACAAAAACATCCAAAAGTAGTACCAGAGAGCCCAAAAGCTCAAAACTAGTGAAGTTATTTCCATTGGGGTCCTTTCAGATTGTATTAGCGCGATGTAAAATTGGTCACCTTATTGTACCCCTGTCATTTGCTTAGAGGTGAGCCGTCCCTCAGTGTATTCCTTTTGGATTGTGCTCTTTCGTGAAACAATGTAAGTAACTTTG
>JAMKCH010022200.1:0-30810 GCA_023653785.1 Ophioderma brevispina
TAACAGGCTGTAAATCCTGAAAAAGGTTAAACCCTCTAGGACATGATCATGATGAATTGGATATGAAATACCTAATACGCTCGTACTAGCTACTTTTTTACATTGAGCAACGTCCAAATACGCGGCAGGCTTCTTCCCGAAGCCATTACTATATCAACGTTCCTAGTACCAGTACTGACATTGGCACTGTGTAGGGCCTCCCCACTCACACGTACCACTAAGAACACAACTAAGCTAAAATTTACCAGTATACCCACGACATTTCATACTTACAAGACGTATTACTTTATACCTATAACCTTACCGCTATTCCACAGGCACGGTTGTATGCCGGGTTGTATACAGCAGCGTAGATTATATAACGTCCAGTGAAAGGCCATATAACTCGGCTATGGGAGATAGTAAATTAAACATAAAACCATCTCCTCTGTCCTTTCTGTACGTGTTTTTGTAGTCAAGGTAATCTACACTTTATTGGAATCAATAATCCTATACATTACCCATATTTGTACAATTCTATCGCATTTGTTTCATCTGAACCACCTGACCGGGGAGCCTTCCCCGTGCACATACAGGCTTAGTCAGTGTAACATGTACCTCGCCCCTCTCATGGTGTGTTGGAAACCGGGGGATTGTGATATCTTCCAACTCAAATTAATCCTAGACGTTATTTCCAACTGTTATTCTTCCACTTTAATTTAACCTCATTTTAGATTTATTACTCATTTGTTTAAAGAAACGGTCTCTGCAAAACGACTAGTTGTGTGACCTTACAAAATGGCCCCTGCCCTGTGCGAAAGTACCTTATCTGCGCGTGCGTCAGTACTCAATAAAGCCCATTTGGGCTTTTATAGCGTCCCAAACGGGACTCGCTTAAAATCCCATTTCGGTTGTTTCCCGAGCTGCTAAAGTGCTAAGAGGAATTCCAAAAACAATCCTGGTATAAGAGGTTTTTACAGCCCCCAAGAATTAACAATGAATTAATATTTTCACTTTGATAAGATTAAGTCAATAATTAGCACTAAAAGTTGTAATAATCTAAATAATGTAGATCCAAAATACTGGGTTTGTGTGCATAACTGTGTGTGTAAAGCAACTAGAATGAAACAGAAGATCTCAAAAGAGCTCAAAAGCTGGGAACTTCTGGAATGTACCTGCACCTTAGTGATTTCATTAGAATGTGCTCCAATGAACTTCTCTGAATCATAGGTGGCGCACTGCTGCATAATTTACACAGTCAGTGAGTAGCTGCTATGAGATTCCAAATCTATACAGTACATGTGGGATGGTAGAGGCATTTCCAGACTCATGATATAAAGGGGACTTATTAGCCAGACTCATTAGCAGAGGGACCAGATCCTTCTGGTATGGTTTGAGAGGATATATAAAAGCTCTGGTGAGAGAAGAGAGTCAGAGTATCACAACAAACATCATTACTCAAAGGAGAGTTTCTTAACATCTTGCCCCAAGTTATTAGCAGGTATTCCAACATTTACTCCAAGTTATTAGGCAGAGTATAGTGACACCTAGTTGCTTCAAGTTGACAGCCCGACAGTAATCGCATGTCAATATAGTCTTCTGTATGGACTTGTCATTAGTAGTCTCAGCTCAAATAGTTGTCGTCTGATTTTGTAGCCGTCTTCGGTTTGTATTCCGTGGCCTCAGAGTTATCCAAGGGATAAAACAAGCTACAGCATTTGGACTTATATTTAGTCGAACTCCGAGCTCGGGGAGTCATTAGGGAGCTGGTTTCTTCGTTAGGGAAAGTCGTCCGTGGAAAGTCCCCACTATGGAAATGGAGTTAGTTTTACCCTGGAATATTCGCCAGGACTCTTTCTAAGTTCGGCATATTTTAGAGTATCTTGCTGCAGCCCGCGTTCGCGGCACACACCAAGTAGTAAGTTTAGAAGTTCATTAATTAACAACTTTATTATAGATAAATCTTTGATTAATTGATACCTAAGTGATGTTTTGGGAGTGCACACCAATTAAAATAAATACTTTGTTTTAAAAATTGTAATCAAGCTCACAGGTATTGTCTAGTTATTCAGGAGTGTGAATCCGTAGTTTGAGGTTGGTTTTGGCCTTGGGCAAGGTGACCGTAAAAAGGTATACAGTTCTAATAGGGATGAGAGAGGATTCATCCTGGTTAAGGAGGTGACAGGTCTAAACAGAACCTAAGAGAGGAAGTAATCATGGCTGGGAGTTAGGAAGGTCTAATAGGGCTAACGAGAGAGGATTCATTCCTGGTTAGGCAGGTGGTAGAAAGGTCTAATAGGGCTAACGAGACCGAATTCATCCTAGGTCAGTTTAGGGTCAGTAGGGTTGTTATAAGGTATCAGTACTGGAGCACCGAATGTTCGGTCAAGTGGGAAAGTGCAGGAGGCATGATCACTGGACGCTAAGAAGAAGTTGTGAGTTCGAGGGGCCCAGTATGTCAATATGATTTGTGTGTCTTTGCGGCAAGATAATCTCAATTGCCTCATTGATCCAAATGACAATTGGGTAGCTGTTTGGGTGATGTACTTTATAAGTGCTTATAGGGTTGTGTGCCAACCACCTACCACCTTGGCGGGAGCAAAATGTGACTGACAATTCCGATGCAGATACATAATAACTGGCAAATGGCCACCTTGAGTGCCTGGCAGAAGGATCGATGTGGTGCATTATACAATCCTTTTTGCAATACAATCTTATTAAGTAGGCATACAATGAAATGTGTTGAAACCTATCGCCCAAAGATCAAACTATATGAGCAAATCCATCAGAAATGCACTCCAGCTAACTTACAAGAGAAATAACTAATAACAAATTTTTTGGTTACACCCAAATTATGTCAATTCAAGTATGGTATCACCAACAATGATTGTAACCCCAACATGTTTATACCCAAATGACATTTCAAATGGCTGAAAGCAAAAATAAATTGGATGTCAATAACCCATTTCTGATCATTTCAAACAGTGGCATGGACCGTGTTAAGCAGCTGGTGAAATCATCACTTAGTCGGACAAGACTGTTAGCAAAGTCGCTATGCCATACACTCACCAATTATTATTTGTGATGGTGAAAAAACAGGCAAAACACTAGTTTTGTTTAAAATGATAGTGGTTTTTTTTCAATACATTTCTATTATACAGATCTAAAAGTATTATTTGGTGGGGATTTCTTGAACATTTTTTGGGGGGATGACAAGTTTTATAAGAAAATAGGATCTGCAAAGTATTTTAAAGTGTGCAACTGCAATTTGTTATTTGAGCAATTTCTATGTTTATTTAGGTTAGTTCAACAGATTATCCTCAGGAACGATAACCAGTAACCATGAGGCTAGCAGCATTGAAACACATCTCAAGTACAACAAAGGTTGAGTGGATTAAATATGTGACAGAACTGACATGGACCCATGAAACGTGATTTCTTAAGTGCAGCTAATGGTTCCTTAAGGAGAGGGGCCAAGGACAAAGTTGTACAGGGGTCAAATTTTAAATTGATCCCAATCATGTTGAAAAGATACCATGTTATTTGACTAACCCCCAAGGATTCAGGAAAAGGTATCGTTTGTACTATATACACAACGTAAAGGTTAAGAGTTATAGGCTATAAAAACAGCAAAATCATAAAAAAAAGGGTCAATTTCAGTTGTACAGGGGTCAAATTTTAAAGTTGTCAGTTTTAGATAAAAAATGGTGCAAATTATTGAGGGAGTTCATAGGATCAAATTCAGAATAGTTTGACTGTCTAAATACTTAGTGACCCGATGTAGGGGGCACAGAAGGTCAACGTACATTGATTCAATGGGGCTTGACCTTGTGTCCCCCCTACTTTCTTAAGCAAGCATTTGGAGACCCTCATAAAAATATTCCTTATTTTGATCCTATGAGCTCCACCAATAATTTGCACCATTTTTATCCCAACTCGGGAGCAACTTAAAAAATTTGACCCCCTGTTACAACGGAATGACCCTTTTTATGAATTTTTGCTTTTGTTTTTATATATAACTATTAAAATTTAGTTGTAGATAGTACAAACTATACCTTTCCGGAATCCTTGTCGTTAGATAGACCAAATAAATGGTACATCTTCAGCACGATTGATCCAATTGAAAATTTGGACCCCTGTACAAACTTTGTCTTGGCCCCATATCCTTATGGCACCACTTGCGGCACTCTTAAGAATTCTGTTCAGAGGGTCCCTGTCAGTCGTCTACATATTAATCACTCAAACATTTTTGTACTTGAAATTGTTACAAATGTCTGCTAGATCCGGGGCGACAGCCCTTTGTCTACAGGACACAGTTCAAGCTAAGAGAAGGATTTGGTCCCAGTCAAGTGCAGACCAGCGCGGCTAGTTTTACTTTGTGGAATTTAATGATCAATCAAAGATTGATTTTGAATATGACAAAAAGCATGCTTCAAAGGCTAGAAGTTAGTCCCTAAAACATGAAATTTAAGTGGCTGGCTGCCAAAGGCTTGCTACTTAACTTCATGAAGGAAATTGCAAATGGTATAATTTGTCAAGGTATTGGCAGAGTTTTGAAGACATTGGTCATCCAATTCACAAAATCAAAGTACCCACCCCCACTCTAATTATGATCAAAGTAGGTGCACCATTGTCCAAACAAACACCCAAAATCCAAAACCTAAAAAGATTTCAGTTCATTTTCAATGTGGAGCCAAACTTCCAACTTGAATTGCTGAATGAACTTTTCATCAAGTATGACTCTTTGCATTCTGGAATCTACACATAATGGCTGTGTTACAATGAAGTACACGGCGCCCAATTTCTCATGGTAGTTGCCAAACAGCTACCACCGAGTTAGAATGGATTACCCACCCACTAGACGTAACTCGCCGGCCAGGGATTCCGGGGATTTTTGCCGCATAGACGTATAGTGTACACACAGCGGCTGTCTGCAATGTCGTGGAGTAAAGCTACGTGGTTAAACCGGCTCTCAGCGCGCGGCGGTATTCATTTTCCAATGGCCAATTTTGTTTTTTTTTTGATATTTTTGCGCATATATTTGACATTTTTATTACAAGTTCGTGATTATGGGGTTTTTGATGATGCCGATTGAATTCGTATGATTTCCTAAAAAAGTTCAAAAATGCTAAACCGGAGCCCAAGGTTATAGCGCCCTCATTTCAGAAATTTTCATCACTCTCAAAATGGCGTAGGTGGTAACCGCGGGGTAGCTACGCGGTAGCTGCGCTGTCTGCTCCGTTACTGTCTACTCAACATCCACCTTCTCTCACCTAGTGGGCAAAAACTACTGGTAGCCATGGGGTAGTAAAGCAGAGTAGTAGCCACGTTACTGTATACCTAATAATGTGCTTAACTTCGGAAGCCCTATCTTGCAGCTACCGCCTCGCAATTAGCCCAGTGTGGACTGTGCAGTAGCTGCCGCGGTAGACCTGGTGTAGCTGCCGGTATAGGCCTACCACGTGAGTAAGAATGCCGGCGTGTAGACAAACGCAGACACATAACATAGTATCAGCGCACCTTAATGACAAAATTGGAAATACGTGTTGAGGTCGCGGTTCAAAGTCATGGTCAAAGTGAATGAAGATACAACACAGGAAAATTATCTCTTACATAGATACTAAGTCAATTAATTCTGTGCATTTTTCAACAATTGATAACCCGGACTTTTGTAAACTGCTAGTTATCAATGTTGAAAGATGCAAGCGTTAATTACAAGACTTATATAACTAGGGGACATTGATTACTCCATACTTCAAGGTGGACAGAATATAGATGGTCACTAATACTGAAAAAACATGATTTTTGAAAGGGTTGATTTTATGATGGTATTTGTACTTCTCATATGTAGACCCTTGGCCAAGCTAACCTTTTGAACATACTTCAGACACCAGATACATAACATACACATGTGTGAATGGATGTGTTAAAAGCCTTGAAATCCAGCTGATGTGGAAAACCTGCCATCCACGCTGTATAAGGTATAGATTAGAGTTAGGGAGTTAGGTGGTATAGAAGGATAGGCGCTTGGGTTAGGAACAATTGCAAGCAGAGGGTTAGGAAGAAGTTGTCATGGGGGGGGGGGGTGGGGGTGGCATACGGAGAGGGCACCAGCACAAGGGTTGGTGTATTAAAGGTAGTAGGAGCAAGGAGGGGGGGTTGGTGATAGAAGGAATTACAGGTACAGGGTGGGGCCAGGGTTAGAGGAAGGAGGGGGTCCCCCTTTGCGGGGAAAAACAGTTTTGAAATTAATATAGTACCTATATAAAATGGGTCATTTCATTGGAACCAAATACATCGCGGTCGAGGACACACTAAGGTCGCCTGTCTTCATGGGTTGTGAACGATAGGCCTCATATGACCATTGACCTTGTATGTGACCTTTGACCCCATAAAATAAGGGAGGGTTTGCGTGTAATATCCATAAACCAAGTTGTTTCCAATTGTATTTCAACTTTACAATTGAGGTCAATTTTAACATACACACACAAAATGTTAAAAAACACACAAAAAAACTTTGAAACTTGGTGTTGTTTTTGTGACCTTTTATCTTCATCAACGAATGAGGGATTCCATGTTTCACCTATGACTCAAGTTTGGTTCCAAATGAACAAAAAATGAGTTTCATTCCATCTGTAGGCCTATCATATTGTGGCCTTATCTTACATGTAGATACTGTGAAAATTACTGATATGGACAGAAAGAAATTACAAACCACAGCCCTATGGCGGCACTGGTTACACAAACATTTGCTTCTACTCTCAGAATGAGAATCAAATGAAATATGGAAATAATCTTTTATTGAGGAAATTAATTAAACCATGAAGTACCTTTCCTTGAGCAACTTTTCATTTATTTTTAGGTATTTTTAAAATTGGCTTTTAAAACATTTTAAACATTTGCTGTTTTCATAGATGGATTTTTTCTCTAGGAATGTGTGTGAACCTGTGACACTCTCAAGCATGCTAATGCCTAAAGCCTATGATTTAGGCCAAGAAGGGACTAAGTTAAGCTAGGCCTCGGTATTATTCATCATGTGGTGAAAGGTTACAGGCGGGATCCAGGGAGGGGCGGAGGGGCGACGCACCTCCAGTAGTATTACTGCAATTCTTGCCAAATCAGCCCCATTTTGAGCTATTTTGGATCAGTCACAGCTTCAGCCCACGGTAATTTGGACTTCTTCAAATCCTGGATCCGCCATGGGGTTATGCTAATAGAATATAGGCTTAATAGGATCATTAGATGATAGGAATTAAGGTTAAAGGTGCAACGAGAGATTTTGAGGCACTCAAATATTGTGGTAAGAATAGTTAATTTCATATAGATTAGGACAACTCAATAGATTCTTACCTTATACTTTGATACAGAGGAAATCGTCTTGTCTTAAAGAGAGGAAAAAAAAAAAAAAAAGGCGATTTTCATTTGCTTTATTTCAATATAAAAACATAGGCTGAATTTCGTATTTGCTCCTTACAAACATTAGAAATTGTCACACAATTTTTGTTAGCAAGCAAATATTTCTAGCCTACTCCTTTCAGATGGGGATATTTGATTGGAATGGAAAGCTTACAATAGTGCCAAAAATTTCAGGAATTTTCACATTTTTCGGGACAACCTGTTATGGGAAAATCTTGTTGTTGACACCTTTAATTTATGGTTAGAAATCCGGAAATCTCTGGAAAGTGGGTTAAATAAATGCCTACAAAAACAACTCTGAACTTGAACTCCAAATAAATCAAATATTTCTGGTTACGGATGTCTAATCTTATCAAAACCATGAATCATGACAAACATAGATCTAATCATACACATTTATTTAAGAGAAATACAGTGTATGATTGGACAAAAAAATCATATTGATATTGTAATTGCCCAATGGTGCGTATGTAATGAGCGTATGCGGTTTTATCTCCTATGGTTACGGTTAGAAAATTAACGGATGCGATGTTGGTGGATTGATTCATTTATGGTCCGGGCTGTGTGCAGAATTTTTGTTTGACAAACTCCCTTGTATTGGATTTCATGACGTGTTAACTTTTTTTGGTAAAAATAGGTGTACTGCGTCATATGTTTATGAATTAGGTTAACGTCTGCATTATTTTAGTTTCTTGTGCATTAGCAAAAAATCAATGTCAGTTTGACTAGCCCAATAATAAATGGCAACGCGCCCAGTGGGGATTATCTGTGGACCATATTCGTCGTCAACTGAGGCGATGCATTGATTTTGCCCAATGCCCACTCTAAGCTAAAAAGATTCAGACCATTAACTCTATGGACAGTAAGCTTGTGTGAATCAAGTAATATGTACAAAGCATTGTAATGGTTTTAAATCACCTAACCTCAAGTTTAAAGTCAAAGTAACTACCATGTCCAACCAATATGAACATATTGTGTCAAGCGTCCTAATCAATTGCTGGGTTCAAAAGGGAGGGAGTTACCGCATACAACATGACAATGCACACAACATACATCAACACACTGTTGATATTTCAGGCGCAAACATTACTAAATGATTTCAAGATCACCATGATTGCTCGTACACCAAAAGGCACAAAAGGGCGGATGCAGGAAAGTGCATGGAGACAGATACCACCAACAATATTTTACTGTGCAGGAATCCATGTGGAGGATAACTCTGATACAAATTTAACCTAACACATAGTAATAGTCAAGCTACGCACACACACGATGGAGGGTTCTATTTCATTACAGATGTGGTTGAAAATAGATTAATAATCATAACAAGGCGAAATCGTTCTTACGCGATGCGTTAAACATAGTCCACGCCGAATCCGTTTTTCTCTTATCAGCGATCACTAACATAGATAAATGCTACTACAACACCCCACCCCCTCCACAAAAACCTCGTTTTGTTTTTTTGTTAAAAACCCCACCCCCAGCCATAAAACCACTAGCAATACCCAAACCCCGCCACCACAGAACAACAACTCCCCAACAGCCCGCAACACCCCAACACCCACCCATCCCCAACACCCCCACCTCATCCCAAACACTCTGCAACACCCCACCCATGCAACAACCCACCCCTTCTTAACACCCCAACCCCCCCGCAACACCCCAACCCCCCACAACACCCACAAAACAACCAATACCCCGGAACACGCCTCCCCTTCCCCCAACACGACACTCCCCTCACAACCACCCCGCAAAAACACTACCACACCTCACCAAACATGATTTTCATATCAACCCGACGACTATCAAGTCCTCCCAACCACCCCGCAACACCCTACCCCCTCCCACACAACCCCACAACACCATACAACACCCCCACAACCCCACCATACCCCTCCCCAACACCCTCGCAACACCCCTCCCAAGAGCATGCAATGACCCCCCTCCCAACAACATGCAACACCCCCACCCTCTCCCCAAACACCCTGCAACACAACATTCCCCCACACCTCAACAAAAAACCCACAACCACCCTAGCCAACACACATCCCCCCTCCCCACATTACCTCAACACCCCAACCCCTTCCCAACACTCCGAAACACCCCCACCCCCTCCCCAACACCCCAACACCCCACCCCCTCCCACATATGGCATAGTAGTATTTCATGTAGCGAAGGAGCGAATTTTGCATGTCCGACGTACAGTCAGAGTACAGCAATTATGCATATTTAATTAGCTCATTTGCATACATACGCCGCATATATCACATACTTTATATAATTGCAATCCCCATGGCATAGTAGTCTTTATGCGCGAAGAAATATTTTGCAATCGACCGTACTGTTTTCAGAGTTACAGAAATTATGCATATTTAATTAGCTCATTTGGCATACTACGCCGCATATATCACATCCTTTCATTATTGCAAAAAGAGTGACCCATGGATAATCTTTCATGCAAGAGCAGGAATTTTGAGTATCTGATTGACCGTTTGAAAAACTAGGCATTACGCTGATTTTTGCATATTAATTAGCTATTTGAAATACTCAATTTGCCCGAAATATGCCCAAAATCTAATAAGGTTAGAAATCTTCAGCCCGCTTCATTCCACCAAGGTACATCATATTACGCCTTACAGAACTCCAGGAAACTTTGTACCAAAGGCCTTGCAGGAGAAATTTTTCATGTAAATATGCAAATTTTAGATACTTCTTAGATATATATGCCCAAAATCTAATCAGGTTCAGAACTCTTCAACCCGCTTATTCCAACCAGTTGAAATTCATTGTGCATTACGGAAAACTCGATAAATCATGTACAAACATGGGTTAACATTTTTATCCAGGACGGACGATAAGGACGATCCACGGACAAACGGACAGACGGACGCTGCTCTTTTATAGTCCCCGTTCAGACCTCTTTCGGCGGGACAATATTAAGCGTAGATGATTAAGGGAAATTACATATGCATGAGTTGTGACCTTTGAATTATTTCAATTTAAATAAATTGCATATTATTTTAATGGCATTAATTAAGGGTGATAGAGGAAATAAAGCTAACGCCAGATTTCTTTATTCAGATATATGTTATTTTCATCGTTGTTGTAACTGAAAACATCTTCAAACTGATAAAAAATGGGGGTCACTTTACTTATTTTTGAGGTATGACGTTTCAAAAATTCAATTTTCGAAAAATTTGTACGAGCTCTATGGGAAAATGAGAAAAAGATGCTATTTTCCTCATAAATAAAATCAACGTCGGATGGCCCACATTTTTTATTTTTTTTTAAATCATATGCCAGATCTTGAAGGCGCATCAATAAAGAGGGGGGTCACTGATTGTTTTCGTAGAATCTGCCAAAAGGTACAAAAAATACACCTTTTTTCATTTTAGTGCCTTCTTGGTTATTGTTGTTGTGGGCGCAGCACTCTCCGTACCTCTACAAAACTAGAGCTGGGTGACACGCATCATACACTACCAAACATGATTCTGATAGGATTAGATATCGCACTTTTATAATCTAAGTGGCTAAACATCAGAATATAACAAAATTACCAATTCAAAAAGGTTAGAAAGAAGTTGGAAAAATATGTCACTCATGCACGAAACCTCGCAAAAATGTGACTAAAAAAAGCAACCCACCAAACAAAGTTTGTGGACTCTGCATGCACGCTAAATGCTGACAAAGGCAAATACAGACTTTTGTGATCCTTCCGAATTTACCTTGCGACCGTGAGATTTGGAAAGTAGTTATTTTGGGGTCCTCTCGATTATTATGAAGGTAATGTCATGATGTTCCGTAGGTTCGTTTTCCGAACATTTGGTTTTCGCATTTGCTTTTTAACCTTTAAAAGGTTGCTATTCCGAAAATAGGGTTCGCTATTCATTATATTTATTAAAAATGGTCCACTATTCCGATAATTGAAAGGGTCTTATCTGAATTGTAAAGGCATCTGCTTTTCGGAAATAATTAAGAAGAAGGCTCGTTTGTTCAAGCTAAAAGGTTCCTATTTTGACCGTATTTATATTCCGAATTTAAAAAGGGGCTTCGCTATTCCATTTTATGAAAAACAATTGATTGAGCAGACAATTAATGGATAGGATCAGTTTTAATTTCAGGGGTTATGTAAAGTTTAGGGTCTAGTTAAAGTTGCACACAATAATTTGATTGGGTCATACACCCACCAAAAACAGAGAAAAACTTAGTCTGATGTGAATATTTTTATTTATATCTCAGTTGGGTTTTCTAAAATGTGGAAATAAATAGTGCAGTCGAGTCGTGGCATCGCGGCATCAAAGTATCTATATTGGGCCTAATTCATCATGTTCATTGTGGAGTTCTCTATCACCCCGCAAGTCTTGTAGCGAAGATACTTTTTTAATTGCTGAATGGGCTCTTGAACCTAAAATTCAACGACCCTCAATTAAAAATGCGCTTACACTTTCCTCCGATTTCTCCTGGTTCTCCGAAATGTTGGGGTTTTTATGTGGGGGAGAAAGATGCCTGTCGGTATTAGTTTTATTAAAGCGAATTTTGTGAAATTACCCGAAAAGCACGAGTGAACAAAAAAGCCCACGAAGTAATCCAAAACTAAACGAGAATGCAAAACAGCACAAAGAATGTAAAACTTCACAAAACCACGCGCTAGCGTTAGACGCATCTCAAGAAAACAGTCGACGCACATATAGCGAGTGCGTAAGTATTCACGCTAAACGATACGCAGCTGCAAATAGGTGAGCGTACTATCACCCTTGAACATTTATACCTTTTGTTATTTATTGATAGAATAAAGCGCATAATTAACATATTTTTAAATTACAAAAATATGTTAAGGGAATACGAATTTCGCCCAACATAAAATTCTATGACCTGTCACTTTTTTTACCTTTTTCCAAAACACTTTTTGGCCAGAGGGTGTCAGACCAGATCTGTTTAGTGGTGTGGAATCTATTGCCTATTATTATTATTATAATTATTATTATAATTATTATTATTACACTGCCATCAGGAAATCATAACAATCATTTTGCTTCAATCAAATCAAATTTATTTCCAATCACTTAGCATCATTGAGGCCAGCAGCTGGCCAAGTGCACAATCCTGTCAGCACTTATTGTAACTAACGTTCCCCATAATATACCCAAGTATTGCTTGGATTAATGAGGCAAGCAAGATAAAGCACCTTGCCCAAGTGCACAACACGTTGCCTGCAGCAGGACTCGAACCCTCAACCTCCAGATCATGAGCCAGGCATCAAATCCACTGGACCACACATGCCTTTAATCTTTACCATAGTGTCCAAAAACGTATAGTCAACTAATAGAAATGGAGCTACATGCATGCATGTGTTGTGCCCTTAAAATCTTAGCCCTTTCCTACACCTACATACCATGCTTAAAGCATGCTTAAAGCACCATCCAAGTGGAAAGGTGCACGTTTTATGCATTTATCCTGGTTTCCCTTTCCTAATCCATTTCTTATTCTTAATCCCTCCGCCTCTCAACACTTCACTAAACATCATATGTCTTAGCTTGATCTTCATCTTTTTTCTCTTATTTGCTTTGAGTCATACTATTTTTTCTGCAATTTCTATGATATTAATGAATACTTTTCAAAAACAGTTGCACTCTGAAGTATTTCTAAATGAAATGATTTTTCTCCAAAGCTACCTCTTGAGGCATAATCTTATGCTTAACAGCCAAAAGCAAAAAAAAAAAAAATCCATATTTCTCCATAAATCGCATCCAGGCATACTCTTATTTAAATATATTGTGACATCACAGAGCAACTAGAAGCTACTTAACCCAATTGCAAATCCTTAACAACACAACAAATAATATCTTCCCATCATGCCGCACTTCTGTGGCACTAATTAAAACATTTTAAATTTTTGTTTGGCAAATCCCCTTTAGTGCCGGCAGTCTTTCCATTTACTGATTGGACAATACATGAGATAAACCATCTGTGTAACCAATCGCAACAGTTTTCTTAACAGGTCTTTCAGTAATTAGTGTTCAGAGGAGTTTAAGACAAATGGCAACTATGGTCGATTTCCATGAAAACGATGCATTTTGGAGGTGAGGACACACCCAACAAAAATTTGTCTAAAAATGTGATGTTTTATGTTTTACACATTTAAGTATTCAAATCCTATTACGGGAAAAATAATATTGCCAACAACAACCACACTTCTTACGTTTTACTGCACAGTATGCACCAAACATTTTGTACAGCAAAGATAGGGTTATTATATAATCAAATTTTACATCAACAAATTGCCACTACTGACATTATGGAGAGGTTACCGGGAACACTTTTATTTGTGTACGAAGTTTAACGTTTGAATACTAATTGACCTCAGAATATGCTCCATTTTGTTTTAGTTTTTGTTATCCCTTGAGTATGTGAAATTCTGCCTGAAATTAGACTTATAATAAACAAATATTAAGAATACATTTTACTATCATTCCAAAGATACATTTAATATAATGACATAGACCCCCATGTCATTCTATACCAATTATAGTTGACGATTATGTAAACTAACACGCATTCAACGTAATAAACGATAACGTAATACACATAACGTAGTAAACATTTTGCCATTTTTCACATCTTCTCCATTGACTACGAGTATCTGAATTGAAAGTTATATACTTTCTTGTGGTCGGAAAATAGTATGCAAACTCTTGATCATATTTAAATAGCTTGTAGTTTCTGGAATGTGGATACACGTAAATAACCCTTCCTTAAAGCAATATTAGCACATTTTTTTTGAAGAGCGCCCTCCATTTTCAAATTTTGATATTTTTGTACATTAACGTTGGTAATTGTCTAGTAAAACTATAACTAACGCTACGAGAATGCCCTAAAAAATGCGTATCTTCTCAACACAAAATAAGCGATTTTGTAATAGCAATTGGGACCCAGATCGGACTAAACGGCAGATCTGGAAAATGCTACGTTTATGTCCGTCCATGATGCAATAGTGCCACGTCGAGAAAATAACCTCTAACTTGGCCTGCCTGAACGATTAAACACTAATGGATGAGCTTGGACACGTACATGGCGCATTTCCCGGCTAGTTCACATTGGAAGGCCGTTTCCAGCAGCCGTTGTATTATTATCGGGGATCCCCGATAATAATTATTCTAGTATAACAAAATTCCTTTCTTTTGTGGACACATAGGACATTTTGCAAGCTTAACCATTCACAGGTATAGCTTAACTAGCCAGTTCCAATGCAATCGTGTAAAAAAATCTCATCTCCAAATTTTTGAAATTGGGGCGCTCTTAAAAATTGCAATATTGCTTGAAAAAGGTCGGCATTTTTTAAAAAGTTCTACATTTCTTAGACTTTTTAATTAGTCATTGTGAGCTGAAGACAACACTCTTCCAACAACTGCCACATTATGTTTACCTTGGAATAAGATGCACATCAATATCTGTAGTAGAAGTTTTTACTTTACCAAAGTTAGCAACTGCTTTGTGAGGATAACGTAATAACGGTTTTCACACAATTATGTTTTGTATTTTCAAAAAAATAAAATAACTTGAGGATTACAAGGAAAAACACATCACACAATACTTTCTAACACATGTTTTTGGCAACAAGAAACATTGATATTCGGAAGAATTCAATCGCCAAGTATTTTTAATTTTTTGTTAAATTTTGATGTTTGGTTTCGGACATCAATTTTCTCCATATTTTTTGAGTTTGAAGGCAAATATCTCATAGAAAAGACAACGGAAAGCAATGGCAAAGTATAATATGCCAATGCCAGCTCAACGGCTCTCATCAAATATTACCGTTTTGTTCCAATAACGCAATGGTTGAAACGACTTATTAACCAAAGACCAAACATTCTGGAATCAAACAAACCGTTTTCATCAATGAAAATCGACCCAGATCTGCAGCATAGTGTTACTGCGCTTATCTTACCCTTAAAGTTCCCAGCAAAAACACTTCCGTAGTGCCCAAGGGGGGGGGGGGGCTGCCTAGGGACCCAACCCAGATAACAACTTTCCCCTGGGAGTTTGAACATGATAGACTAACAAAATAATGGGGGTCAGTACGAACAACATACCCCCATTAAAAATGAAAATCCGACCTTTGACTATGGCCAATTGAAATTGTCACTCTTCGAAAAGAGTGGTTCGCACATGTCCATCCTCAGGAACTCCAATATAAGGTTTTGAACCACAATAAATTCATTATATCTACTCAGAAATAACCAATTAAAATAATCATTGCAAAAAATAGCCCAAATTGATACCCACTTTTATTTTTCCTCCTCAGAAACTTCCAAATTCGCCTTATTTTCCCTAGACCTACACAGTTCAGAGCACGGCAGGACAAAATTAAAATTGATGCTATCAGCTATAAAGGTTATTTGATGTAAGTTATTATTAAGTTAATTACTCCTAAGCAAATAATCCCAAATTTAATTACGTTTAATTTTTTAATTAATTAAAATATCTTAATTTTTTCACTTCCATAGTGGCGGATTTAAATTTTTTTGTATCAGAGAAGCGGATTCATAACTCAGAACAATTAGCAAAAAACTCCTTGAAAGATTTGTATTGCGTAACTGAGAAATCGCAAAAGACAAATGTTGGTGTACTAGGACCCCCCCCGGGCACTAGTTTAACACTGGTCTAAGAGTAAAGATTATAGATTTATGTTGAGAAAGTGTCCCATTATCTTTAGATTGTGTTTCTATGCAAGCTCAATTCAAATCAGTGAAGCACTCTGGGAAGCCCATTTTCTCTGCTCTGTGCCTTCAGATTAATGTATGTGCATGCATATTGTGGAGCAGGTGTGTACATTATGCATAACAGCCTCATCGTATACCCCATCTCATGACTATGACGATAGAAAAGTAACCCAAATTTCCCTTCAAAAATCCCAAATATGTTCAATGCAGACATTCTTCTTGATACCCCAGGTTACGGCTAGGCCTAACTTAAAAAAAAGAAAAGTGCACTGAACGCCTACGTCATTTACCAAATGGGGGGGTCCCCCCCCGAGATTACATACATTTGGACACTACCCCAAGGAATCATTGTATCCAAATGTTATGAAAATGCACACACATAATGTGGAAACTGGGCAATTACCGTAAGCACTCGGGTATAAGCCCACCCCCCTAAAAGGAAGATTTTACTTCAAAATAGGGGTGGGCTTATACCCGGGGAGGGGCTAGAACTTGGGAGCAAATATCAGATACAAAATTACAATATCATTTCAAGAGCATATTATTCACCAGATACCATTTAATGTACACTTTAGTCATAGCAGATTATTAAAACATTCCTCAAAGTATTTATATTAGCAAACAAGCCATCCTAATGTATTAAGCCCTACATTGATGGCTCTATAGAATAGATTTAAATGTTATTTTGTTTGTGTAATTACTGCCACATTGTTTCCTGAATGCTAAAATTACCACCTGGGCTTATACCCGAGTGTATGCTAGCTCCTGTATTTTCTTTAAAAATTGGGGTGAGCTTATACCCGAAGGTGGGCTTATATCCGAGTGGTTACGGTATGTTTATGGATAACATTTTCACCACAGACTGATATACAGTCAGACAGATACACTCACTACCAAAGCAATCCCTTTGTGCCACTTGTTTCGTAGATGACACAAAAATAACTTGTTGTGTTGTCATCTAGCAACCAAGCCTTGGACAAGTTTTGAGATAATGAAATCCTCTAATTTTAGGAACATTAGTCAGTTTTTGAAGAATAGTAGCAAAAAGTAGCTCAAACTGCACAATTTGGAATGCTTTTTTTTTAATGAACATTGGAAATAAATTAAACCCCCTCAAAATTTGCATTCAGTAGAAGTCCAGCTCTGGTAGAAGTCAACACAAACCATTTTTGAGCCCATGGTCACCTCAAGGTTTATTTGACGGTACCACCGGACCCTCAAACTCAAAAACATTCTTTTAAAAATTGAAACAACTCTTACATAGTGTTGCCCCAAAACCATGATGAGTCAACTTGGGGATGCAAGCAGCACACAGTCTGTACCCCGCTGCAATTCTTGCAGAAATTCCAAACGGACCTATTCTGACTTTATGTCTTGCTTGCAGACAGGGTGCAAATAGAGCCATTTACACAGTACGACATTCATATAATCAATCTAAGGTCCATTTGAAGTTATTTGTGTTGTACAAGCCTCAGAAATATAGTTTTGTACCAACAAAATTAATCCACCTTTTTCAGTGAAAAAATCCCAGATACCCTAAGGTGCAATAAATATTTACTACAGTATTCATAGTGCATTAAGTTCACAGCTCATGGGTCTTAGGACCAGGGGAGGCTTGGGGGAGGGATCACCCTCCACTAATTTTGTGAGTGGCTGAAGTATATACCTTTCAGCTCCTCCCCCAGTAATGGAGTTAATGATGTCAAGTTGACAGCATACAATTTTTTGGGCACGATCCTGAAATGTCACAAAATCCTATACAAAGGTTTTTTACAGCCATGTCTTCGTCATCTTTAAAGCCAATGGGGCCGGGAATCAGCTCCCCCTACCATGTTGGAACTTCCTAAGCCTAAGAAACTCACACACACACACACACACACTTTTCAACTCCTCAGAGTTGAAGAACATAATCATGCAACCTTGTATCTGGCAAATTCTCCTTTATAAAAAAACCTGCAAAGTTGCTACAATGAGTCGGTATTATGGTTTCCCTGGAAAAAAAAAAAGAAGCCGGAGTATCAATTGAGTTTAAAACCACACCCCTAGCAGTTTGACTTGACCTGACAGTAACTACCGAGCCAAAATAACACTCTTAGTATTTTAGCACGACGACCTGAAAACTGTTTTTTTTCAGGCAACTGTACTTCATTAATGCATATGCATTGACTAGTCTGGGCAAATGCCAAAAGTAGGTAAAATTTTAATTTTTGATTTGTCTAAATTAAATATTTAAATAATTTTAAATCAAAAATCAATAGAAACTACATTGCAGGAATCTTGCCATATTAGCCACCTACAAATGTCTTATTTGTAGGTTATCGTGCCCTCTATATGCCCATCATCTCCATAGAGAGATTTTTTAAACTAGATTTTTTTAAGAAAAATCATATTGCTCACAATGAATTTTGCAATTTACACAGAATAAAATTATGGGAAAATGAACCCTATCTTAGGTGTCTACAGTGTGTCCACTATTGATATTTTTTTTTGTTTTATACTGGTTTTTGTTATAATAAATGAGATTTTCAACAGCTATGGAGAGGTTTTTAAAATCCTTTCTATTTTGGTATATCAATGCAATGCATTCTAGGAAATGTACGGAGAGTTGGTATAATAATACCCAATCTCAGGAGGCCTGCACTGTGCCTATAAGTGTGCATACATGTATACGTTTAATACTGCCATGTGGATACACTTTTGTCTTGAAATTTAAAAGGCTCATTATCCATAGGTTACGGTACATTTCGTACCGTAAACAAACTCAATGTTTTCTTGTAGCATCATAATGCAAAGAATTCAGTCATCCCAAATATTTTGGCAAATGAATGAAAAAATGCTGTGAGCCAAGTTTTCTAATGATACCAAAATCTCAGCTTAATGAATGAGGGCCTCCTTCAAATGAACAGTCACTTGTGTCTCTTTAATACCTAGGGATATTTTCATTTATTCCTTATTGAGGGTCATCCTGTAATATTACTGAGTGTAAATGTGGGACATGATCCCAAAATGTCCAAAACAATGTCAATGTCATAACCCCATGTCCTGCATGCAAATCTGATAATGTCATTGGTCATGTAATAGTCCCATTTTTTTTCCCAAATCCATCATATGTTCCTTATTTGTTCTGGTTGCACTTGAATCTTTCGATTGTTCAAGAATTTCGCTTCGATGGGTGTATGACAGGGAATTCAGGGAAGGCTGAATGATTGCACAAGAAAGTTGACTTTGGGCAAACCATTCTCTATGGATAGGTGCCCCTCATTTGTTTTCTTAAGAACTTTAACTAATTATTGTACAAGCATGCACAAAAGGTAAAATACCCCTTTCAATGCAGCAAGGTATCAATCGGGATAAGACTAGAGTTTTCTCAGTTGTTATCATCAACTTTACTACATAGTAATAACCCCAACTCTAAAAATCCTTAGACCTGCAAATATGGGAAATAAAAAGGAATTGACAGCAATCCCAGAGGTGACAGCAATCCCAGAGGTGCTCAATTTTGGTTTGTTTTTATAGAGACATACAACAAACAATCTGAAGGTGGACCCTTGGTTATTCCAATTTTCCAATCCATTAACAGGTATACACCAGAGCACCAAATTTTCAGCCTTAAAGCGACAGGAGGAGATTTTTTGAGGATACGAATTGCACTGGATGGATTGTACACCACCTACCAAAAACGGTTTATTGTGGACAAAAAAGTTCAAAAGAAAACCGCAAATCTTGTTTTGAACTTGCCTGACTATCGTAATTTTCCCTGTAGAACACAGTGCTTTGACTTTCTGTCGTGCACGGTGCACGACAGAAAGTACTAGCTAGTTCTAAATCATCATCTTATTACATAAAGACGGCGTATTTGGCTTATTCACTTCAGGCGTGATCTAATACATTGGAAAGCATTCCAAATATGCAAAAAACCCGGGTTCAAAAAAAATTGGGGGTGCTTCTTTCTGGAAATCCCTCATGTCTCTTTTAGGACATTTCCAGAATGAAGCACCCCAACTTATTTCAAACCCGGGTTGTTTGAAATTCTGGAATGCTTATCAATATATTAGATCACACCTGATGTGAATAAGCTGAATGTAATAAGATGATGATTTAGTATTTTCTATCATGCAGGACAGAAAATCAAAGCATGGTTTTCTTTGGGACGATTACAATAGCAGGCAAGTTCAAAACAATGTTTGCAGTTTTCTTTTGTACATGTTGTCAAATAAATTTTTGAAACATTCTTGATAGGTGGTCTACAACCGATCCAGTAAAACTTGAGAGAAATTTGTGTCTTCAAAAAACTCTTCTCCTGTCACTTTAATACAAATTTAGCAATCGACCACAGATACTTAAAAACTTATGATGAAACATATATAGAACAGTCACTGCAAGAAATACATTCTAATGTGAGTTAAGACATGGATAAACTGGGTCACACTGTGACCACCATCCTATTATTGTGAGAATTGAGGTATAATCATCAGCATGGGAGGGGATCAGCAATATACCCTATTAGTCCAGGCTACAGATTCATTGATACCTAATATCAACCTTGTTTTATTAGATATATGTTTTTCAACGGTTTCTAGACCAGTTTTTTATGCTGATTCTGAATCCGATGGATGCCAGATGAGCAACCCAGTTCTCTATGGATAGGTGCCCCTTATTTGTTTTCTTTTAGAACTTACAATATTGTACAAGATCACAAAAATACCCATTTCAATGCAGCAAGGTATAACAAACTTATAAGACTAGATTCTCAGTTGTTATCATCAACTTACTACATAGTAATAACCCCAACTCTAAAAATCCTTAACCTGCAAATAGGGAAATAAAAAGGGAATTGACAGCATCCAGAGGTTGCTCAATTTTGGTTTGTTTTTCTAGAGACAATACACAACGAATTCTGAAGTGGACCCTTTGGTTATTCCCAATTTCAATCCATTAACAGGTATACACCAGAGCACCAAATTCAGCCTTAAAGCGACAGAGGAGATTTTTTTGGGATCACGAATTGCACTGGATGGATTGTACACCACCTACCAAAAACGTTTTCGAATGTTATTGGACAAACAGTTCAACAGAAACCGCAATCTGTTTTGAACTGCCTGACCCCTAAATCGTAATTTTCCTGTAGAACAAGTGCTTTGACTGTCTTGTCGTGCCGGTGAACGACAGAAAGTACTAGCTAGTTCTAAATCATCATCTAGTTACAAGAAAGACGGCGTATTCGGCTATTCACGTCAGGCTTGATCTAATACATTGGAAAGCAATTCCAATATGCAAAAAACCCGGTTCGAAAAAATTGTGGCGCTTCTTTCTGGAACACTCCTCATGTCCTCGTTTTTAAAGGGACATTTTTTAGAATGAAGCACCCGCAAACTTTTTTCAAACCCGGGTTGTTTGAAATTCTGGAATGCTTATCAATAAATGATCAAACCTGAAGGAATAAGCTTAATACACCGGCTTTTATGTAATAGATGATGATTTAGTATTTTTCTATCATGCAGGAAAGAAAAAAAGCATGGTTTTCTTTGGGACGATTACAATACATCAATTTCAAAACAATGTTTGCATTTTTCTTTGTACTGTTTGTCAAATAAATTTTTGGAACCTCTTGATAGGTGGTCGACAACCGATTCCGTACAACTTGAAAGAAATTTGTGTCCTTCAAAAACGCTTCTCCTTTCACTTTAATACAAATTTATAGCAATCGACCACAGATAACTTCAAACGGATGAGGAACCTAATAGAACATCACTGCAGAAACACATTCTAATGGAGTTAAGACATGATAAACTGGTCACACTGTTGGACCACCATCCGATATTGGAGAATCTGAGTTGATAATCCATCAGCATGGTAGGGATCATCAATATACCCTATAGCTGAGTGGGGATAAACACTCAGCTGTTTGAAGACGCCATTATTATGACAAATCAGAATAAACAAAAAATATTGACGGCGATACAGTTTTGACAATGATTTGGATTGCGATTCCACCAACCCCCCTATATCATGTGCATTTTTTCCATTGTAATTGTGGGCAAAAAACGATTTTCCTTTAAATCTAATTTTACAAATATTTCATGAAGATTGGGCATATAGAGGGTGCATTAACAAAATAATGAGCTATTACATGCATTGGCAGCCAAGCCTCATTCATTATAGCAAATTCACCAAAAATGTCAAAAGAAATTACAGCACTACTGAATGCAAACCACATCCATTTGGGTCGTGTGATGTGGGTCGGTCATGGGTGGTTTGCCCTACCCACATACGACCCTCGTCCTCATTTGTTCTTAATTACGAAAAAAATTCCGGAAAATAACCTTCAGAGTTGATTCCTTCAGCTCAACTGTTTTGAATAAGAAAATATTCCTTGACAGCATATCAAAAATTTTCAGCATTTTTTTCATCAGATTTTCGCATTTAATAATAGTTCTTGCATGTCCCCTACTTCAGGGGCTATGTCAACCTTGAGTTTCCGAGTATCATTTTTGGTTGTAACTTCAAATATTGATTATGGTATGTAAAAGTATATCATTTTTATACAGAAAATTGGACAATTAACCCGATGATTGGCATCATATTAATGTCACACTTTCCCTATGTTAGAAAAATACAAAAAGACCTGAGTTTTGCCGCAACAGCATAACAAAAGCAATTTGAATTTCATGATTTCTGATGTTATTTTTATAACAGACATTTTGTCTAGGGACATTTTTTTTTTTTCATCATTTTTCAAATACCTGTGCAGCGATCTCAATTGATCACTAAGAGGCAAATAAGTTTCCCATCAAAAAGAGATTAACCTTAAAATGCTGGTACGAGTTGCAACATTCCACAATGCTATCAGCGCTTTTCTACCAACGTATAGCCAAAGCAAGTAGTCAGGGTCCACCTATGTAAAAGGAACAGTTTTAGATCCTCACCTTGGTCCCCTGGCCAGTGGCGCAGCAGCTTTTTTTTCAGGGTAAACGAGGGGGCACGAATTTCGGGGGGGGGTCAAGCATATATTAAAATTTGTAGTATATAGTATGGCCAGAAAACACATTTTCAGGGGAAAGAGGGGGGGGGGGCAGATTCCCCCCGGGTGGCTGCCCCTGCCCCTCCGGCTACGCCCCTGTCCCTGACTTAGGTAAAAATTTTAAATATTATTTATTATATATATCGTAACAAAGTTCAGGATCACAAAAAATCTCTACAGAAAAAACAAAGAAAAGGATATAATACCTATTAAAGGTTTAACTTTAAGAAACACACCCCTCTCCCTATAGCAGAAAAACTATGTATTCAATGACAAAACCCACAGCTCGGAAATATGCACCGACACATCTACCATACAGACCACACACACATGGCCATAGGTCCCTATTCTAAAGGTGCAACAGAGATTTTGGGGCACCAATATATGTGTTCATATGTAGTGATTTCATATAGATATAGACCCCAATAGAATTTCTACCTTGTCTTGTTACAGAAATGCGATTTTTAGTTCCTTAATTTCAATATAAAACATAGCCTGAATTTTGTATTTGCTCCTATACAAAATTAGAAATTGCACAATTTTTGTGCAAGAATATGTTTTCAGCTTAATCCCTTTCACATGGGGACATATCTGTAGAAAGCTTTGCATAGTCAAAAATTAGATTTTGTCACATTTTTACGGACCCTGTTTATGGTGAAATCTCTCGTTGCACCTTGTATACACCAGCGTGAATAATGGAATAACTAAGCTCATCTATAAAAAAGAAATGGGCGAAATGTTAACGCTTTTTGTGAATGTTACCTTTTTGACATTTCCTCACCCTCTTCATACCTGGGGAGGACCCCTGGGGAATATACTTGCTTAGTAGGTGCTTGTCCCTCCTACAATATTCCAAGGTTTGCTACTCTAACTCATCTAGGTAAAAAAAAAAGATATGCAAATTTACCACCTTTTTTTGTATCCAGACACACACAGGTCATACACACTCTAGACATTGGCCATTTCCTAAGATATGATTTTGCTACACAATCCTCCAAAAATGTGATGATGACAGCAGTCAAATTTTCCAACACTTATGGACTCCTTAGGTGACAACCATGCTGAAATGGGAATCAAAAGGTGACACTATACACCTTATGTATGCAATCACCTCCAAAGCTAAGTGGAAGTGGCCTCACATTCTGGATCAGTGGTTCTTGAGATATCTTGAATATTTAAAAACAACATCTTCATATATTGCTATCATTATTAAAGGTGTCAACGAAGATTTTTGAGCACCCAAATTTGGGTCCTAATAGTAAGTCATATAATTAGACACTCAATAAGACTTCCTACCTTGTATTTGGCTACGAAATGTCATAAAAGAAGAAAAAGGTGATTGAATTGCTTATATTTCAATATAAACATGGGGCTGAATTTCGTATTGCGCCTCTACGATTCAAATTCAACACAATTTTTGTACAAAGGAAACATTTTTAAAATTATAAATTGATGCTTTTTTTTTTTATGTAAATTAAAATTAATCATAGAGTTTTTTTTTACTTTTTTTATTTTTTTACCTGATATGTGAAATCCTCATTGCAACCTTACTAAGCAATTTTGAGAAATCCAAATAGTGCCCCGCAAACCTCTCTTGTCCCTCTTTCCTATAAATCCTGTTTTTGTCTCACGTCTGCATGACGATGGTCCAAATACATGTCTTAAAGTTTCTCTGCTTTGCTTCAAGTTTCCACAGGGCCACCACGCAGTCCGGCGTCCAGTAAATGTCACTACGCCAACCACCAACCCCGCAGACACAAATTCCAATATGTCCTTAACTTGTCCACTGGACACTGACTTTGCCTGGTGGTCAAGCCGATACTATTGCAGTCTGTCTGCACTGTATATGACATTTTCAAGGATTTTTTTAAGAAATTAATTTTTCATTTCTATTTTCCATGGTTCATCAACTAATAACCTCTTTTCTAGAACCCTAAGCCTAATAGAAGGAGTTTAATATTTGTGCTGAATAAAGCTACATTTTCCCTCATTTATCCTGTGGAATTTTATGGTTGAGGTGTGTATTAGCTCGGAATTAGAAGCGGAAAAGTTCCCATTTTTGGTCGACAATAAAATTCTATGGGCTCACAAATCATGGTTTTTGTGGCAGCTGGCAGTTAATCCTGCTACAAAGGCATTTTCTTTTGACTAATTTAAACCATGGAAATGTCGTGTGAAAAGGGAAAATAAAGGAGGACAGGAAGCTGATGGGTCCAAACCTTAACACGGTTTAAAGGCCGATTCATAGCTTTCCAATTATGTTTTTTGTGTGTATAATTAAGAAATAGTCACAGAATCTAAAATGTAACCTCAATGCCTCAAATCCAATTTTTGAGATGAATCGGATTTTTAAGTTTTCATTCATTAAACTTTATGAACAACATTACGTGCATAGGATCGGGTGTATAACAAAAATTCTGGATCCGGAATTTTTAATAACACATTGTGTGATTTTCTATATGAGGAATTCGATTTGAGCTAGCTATTTCACACATGATTAGTATATGGCCAAGCATTAGTATATGCAAAAACATGAGTTTGTTTTGAAAATGAGTGCGCCCTCTCAGGAAATCTCTGAGTTGGCCTTTCAGTTCTGGCTGTGCACAAGCAGCACATCCCTTCTGGCTGTTTCTTAAGCACTATCAGTGATCCACACAATAGCGTCAAACTTATTTACATCGCATTGATCTGTTTCCTTTTGATGTTATAAGACAAAACAAATCTTAAAGGGGGAGGACCCGATTTCATTATGTAAGTTTTTGTCGTGATAGAATGGCCTTAGCCAAAAAAAACACCATCTTAAGTCTTTGGCGCCGAGTTTCCAAGCCGTTTTCATGTGAATAGCTAAAACGTGATTTTTGTAAGCCCATAGAGTAACCCTGTTAACTTAATATTGGTCGATCAAAAATGGAGTGTGTTTTCGCTCATGTAACATCCAAACCAAACATCATTTTAGCCAAGATTTCACAGGTAAATAAGGAAAATAGTACCTTTCTTCAATACCAAAATTTGACTACTTCTGTAAAATTTGGGGTTCTGGGGACGAGCCTATTAGCATCCGACCATGCCCATTAAATATAGCACCAGGCACGTACGGCTCTGGCACACACGCACTATGTGTTCAATTTTGTACCTTGTGTTTATACTAATAACCATATGAGCAGCTCAATGCATACATGTCACACGTAAAGATTAACATAAAACCTTCCTTGTTCTACAGTAGAATACCTACCTGTACAATTTTGGGCCTATCGGAATTCAACAACAACAAGTGATTCTATTGTAGTCATACACCGTGACTCTCTTGTTCCATATTTGCACACGACTCTCTATATATCATTCAAACAGAACATTTTTTGAAAAAATGCCATATTATTATTGGATATTTCTGTTAGATCTTTCAGTTCAATGGAATAACAATGACAATCGGACAATGACCTGTCAGCGCCCCTGAACGTGGGATGGATTGGGTCAGCCACCTGTTACGGCCGATACGCTATACAGTAGCATACGGGGTTGGGGGGCAAGGGGGACAAGGACCCGCCCTGCCGCTTCACAAATCTACTAGAGTAGAAAGTGTTAAAGTGAAAGATAATTCTTGATTTTACATGGTTTTTTTTTCAAGGGAAAAATAACACAAAAAGAGAAGAGAAAATATGAATCGCCCGACCATTACAGTAAATACCCATAACAACACCCTCCAACATCTTTACAGTTTTGATTTTGGCGATCACTTATAGGGCATGTTGGAATAACTAGCTTCATCTCGAAAAAAAGAATGGCGAAATGTTGACCTTTTTTGGTGAAATGTTGAACTTTTTTGTGAAAATGTTTGACTTTTTGACATTTTCCCTCCCCAGCCCTCTGTCAGACCCGGGGTAGGACCCTGGGGAATGAATTACATGCTTAGTAGGTGCTTGTGCCCTCCCTACAATATACAAGTTTGGCTACTCTCACTCATCCCTAAAGGTTTTTTTTAAAAAAAAAAGATAGGTAAAATGTTTACCTTTTTTGTATCCAGAGACACACACTGTACGACACACAATTCTAACATATGCCATTTCATAATATAGATTTTGCACTACCCTCCGTCCAAAATGTGATTTTGGTAAAAATGTTACCATTTTTTCTAAAAACACTCTCTGGGTAATTTCCTCCCCTAAGTTTTTTACTTGAAAATAGCGAGTCTTTGGATGACAGCAGTCAAATTTTCAACAATTTATGGAAGTCCTTAGGTGACACCATGCTGAAAATAGGGAACAAGGTACAATATACCCTTATGTATTCAATCAAATCACCTCCAAACTAAGTGGAAGTGGCCTCACATTCTTGGATCAGTGGTTCTTGAAGATATCTTGAAGAAATTTTTAAAAACACATCTCAAGACTAATTGCTATCATAATTAAAGGTGCAACGAGAGAGTTTAGGCCCCAAATATGTGTCATAATAGTATTTCATATAAGAGTAGACACTCAATCAGCTTCCTACCCTTGTATTTGGCTACAGAAATGTTCATAAAGAGAGAAAAAAGTGATTTAGAATTGCTTATATTCAATATAAAACATAACTGAATTTTCGTATTTCTCCTCTAGCGAATTTGAAATTCCACAATTTTTGTATCACAAAACATTATCTCCTCAGCTTAATCCTTTCAGATGCGGATTTTTTCAATAGACGCTTACCCAGGCAAAAATTAGTACTTTTGATTTTTTTAGGGAACCTGAATATGGTGAAATCTCTCATTACCTTTAATAACAAATTTGAGAAATCCAAATATATGCCCCTCAAAATCCCCTCTCTCTTGTCCCTCTTTCCTCTAAATCCTGTGTTTTGTCACTGTCCTGCAGGAATATGGTCCAATAATTTCCTTAATTTTCCTCTGCTTTGCTTTCAAGTTTAACAGTTCCACCACTCAGGTCGCTCCATGTAGAAATGTCACTACTCAACCCCGCCGACAAAATTCAAAATATGTCTTAACTTGTCCACTGGACACTGACATTTGCCTGGTGTCAATCCGATATGATTGACATGTTCTGGTTCATGCACTGATATGATACCTTTCAAGGATTTTTTTAGAAAATTATTTTTTCTTCATTTTATTTTCCATGGTTCAATCACTAATAACCTCTTTTCTAGACCCTAAACTTACTAGAAGTAGTTAATATTTTGGTTGTCTTGAAGAAAGGCCTACTATTGTCCTTCATTTATCCTGTGAAATTTTATGGTTTGAGGTGGTGTTTTAGCCGGAAGTTAATAAAGCGAAAAAGTATCCCATTTTGGGGGTCGACAGAAAATTCTATGGGCCTCACAAAATCATGGTTTTTTGGCAGCTGGCAGTACGCCTGCTACAAAGCATTTTCTAATTTTAAAACAGGAAATTGTACTTGTAACAGGGAAAATAAAGGAGGACAGGAAGCTGATGGGTCCAACCTTCATACAACTGTTTTAAAGGGGCCGTTCAGAGATTTCAAAATATATTTTTTTTGTGTGGTACTAATTGAAATAGTAAACTATAACTAAAAATAGTAACTAAAATGCTCAATTCCAAATTTTGAGATGAATCGGTTTTAGGTTGCATGCCGTAAACCATTTATGTACAACATTAGTGCCATAGGATACTGTGTATAACTAAATTCCGGATCCGAATTTTTAGAACAAGTTTGTGATTTTCTATATGAATGAATTCTATTTAAGCTTAGCTATTTCCATCAACACAGTGATTAGTATATGGCAAGCCTTATGTAGTTGCAAAAACAGATTTGTTTGAAAACTGAGGGCGCCCTCCCAGGAAATCTCTGAGTCGGCCTTTAGAGTTCTGCTTGTGCACAAAGCCCACAGTCCTGCGTGGCTGTTTTCTTAAAGGCAACTACAGTGATCCACACAATAGCGTCAAACTTATTTAAATCGCTGAAAATTTTTCCTTTTGATGTTATAGACAAAAACAATCCTTAAAGGGGGATGACCCGTTTAAGGTATGTAAAGTTTTTGTCGTGAAAGGCCTTCCCAAAACCCCCCTCTGTAAAGTTTTGCGCCGATGTGTTTCAAGCCGTTTTCACATGTGATAGCTAAAACTGAGATTTTTGTAAGCCCCATAGAGTACCCCTGTAAATTAATATTGGTCGACCAAAATGGGTTATTTTCGCTCATAACAATCCAAACCAAACATCATTTAGCCCAAGATTTCACCGTTAAATAAGAAATAGTAACCCTTTCTTCAGATACCAAAATTTTGACTCTTCGGTACATTTGAGGTTCTGGGGACGAGCCTATTGCGATAGGACCATGGCCCATTAAATGTAGCAACCATGCCCGTACGACGCGCACAACACATGCACGATTGTAAATTTTGGTACACTTTTGTTTATACTAATAAAACCATATGATCTCATATGCAATACAATTCCACTTAAAGATTAAATAAACCTTCCTTGTTCTACAGTAGAAGTACCACCTGTACAATTTGGGCCTATCTGGAATTCAATTACAACAAGTGATTCTATTGTAGTCATGCAACGTGACTCTCTTGTCCTATTTGACACGACTCTCTATATATCATTCAAACAGAACAATTTTTTGAAAATGCAATATTATGTATTTGGATATTTCTTGTTAGATCTTTCAGTGTAATGGAAATAACAATGACAAATTGGACAATGATCCGGTCAGCCACCTGAACGTGGATTATCGGGTCAGCCACCTGTACGTGGATGATACGCTATACCAGTAGCATAACGGGGGGTGGGGGGCAAGGGGGACAAGTGACCCCGCCCCTGCCCTTCACAGAATCTACTAGAGTAGAAAAGTGTTAAAAGTGAAAGATAAGTCTGCAGGATTCTAACATGGTATTTTTTTTCAAGGGAAAAATAACACAAAAAAGAAGAAAAATATGAATCTCCCGACCATTACAGTAAATACCCATACAGACACCTCCAACATCTTTACAGTTTGATTTTGGTCTATCACTTAGAGGGCAGGTTGGAATGTACTAAAATACTTTTTACAAAAATGCAAAATATGATTTCAGATGATCTTTTTACAAGATTAAACAAATCACGATAGTGCCTTTAACTTTGTATTTCTGTTTGTAAAACAAAAAAGCTCTTTGCCTTGGGCATGTATTTCAAACCCAGGCATGAGTTCCTGGGACAGACTTCTGGGATGTTGCATGGTTAAATATGCATTAATGCTAACACGGAGAGACGTGCTTAAGGTAAGCATTTAATGAATATCAGAGTGCTCCTCTATGCTTCTTTTTGCGAGTTTAAATGGGTAAATTAAGTCGCCAAGACTGCTCAGAACGCAAGTGCTGACAAAGTTACCCATCAATTCATCAACTCAACATTTACCTTTCGAATCACATTTTGCAATTCCAATCTAAATGACAGAAACCCCCTTACCATGCTGTAGTCTCATTTGAATATAATTCAAGGTACACGGCAAAAAGCTCTTAGTTAATGGCAATTACGGAATTCAAAGATGTGTTTTTTTTAGACGTCAGTTTGAAACTTTAGTATCACATTCCAATAAGGATAACTTGGGTAAATTTTAAAGGTTATTAAATTCTTCTCAGGAAATAATTGAAAAAGATGGGCTGATAGAATCATAGAAAGTAGCGGTACATAAATCTTGCATGGGCATCTCACCTCTGTCTGAATTGCCTTCAACACAAAACAT